>JABJVR010007614.1:0-33182 GCA_025773905.1 Chitala chitala | reverse complement strand
TAACCCCCCCCCCCCACACACACACACACACACACACACACACACACACACACACACACCTCCTTCAAAGACAAACATGCTTGCGCACACATACAAAGACAGAGAGAAATACACAAAACAGAGATGTGCACAACAGCCTTGGTAAATTCTAACCTGACACATTTTGCGATGCATGAGAATTTGGGGGGGGGGGGTGCAGCCATACCACCTTTAAACATTTCATTGCTGAATTATGTCAATAGCTCCTTCAGTATATAAAATTCAATTATATATATATTTTAACAGTCTTATTCACATCTTTTGATGCTATCCAGTCCACTTTCTCTCACAAATGTAAATTTTCATAAAGGCACGCATGCATTTCATGCATTTATGGACTTTTCTGCTCATACATACTTGATGGGATTTGACCTGTATAGTTCTGTTAGACAATATCAGATGTATAAATGGTGAATAAGCAAATATAACTTTACACTGTCTTGGCTGACCAACTCTGTTTCTGGGAACCTGAGGTGGGGTGGGTGTGTGGGGGTGCTTTAAATAAATAAATGAATACCACATTTTGATTGGTGTTGCTCTTGGCAGAAGGCATATCGTAAAGACCGTCTTTGTCTGGGCTTGACGGAGAGTGAAGTGTAACTGCAAGCGTTGATGAATGATATTGAAGCAGATAAGTGCTTTTGTGTTGTGAGATGCAGCCGCTCGAAAGTCTGGAAAACGAAAGACTGCTTCCCTGAACACACCCCCCCACACACACACACAAGCCCACATCACATAATGTGTGTGAAAAGTCAGTGGCACCTCAGCACAAATGTTTGTGCAGTGTGTTGTCTCCCTGTTCTGTGTCCTGCTTCTAAGCCGCTGAGCATGAGCCAGCAGAACTGTGTAATGTCATTCAGCAGCAGCGAGCTTAAATCCTGATTGTTTCTCCACAATATTGCAGTAATTGCTCACAGACACTATAACAAAACAAACAAAACATGTATAATGCTTTTTTTCCCATGTGTTGTTATACCAGAGTCCCGTTTTTCCGCATTATTGCTACACAAATAACACACAATCAATGATATCGTAAAAACACAAAGAAGGAAAATCTGAAACTGTTTAAACAGGAAATTCTTAATGGTAAATCTGGACCATTAAAACAATTTTTCCCAACAACGTTGTGTTAAATAGGCAAATGATAATGTGTACAGTAACAACAAGAACAGCTTTGCAAAAATTGAACATTTCCCATGATACTTCAGGTTCATGTGTCTGGCAAACTCAGGACACTTATTTCCATGTGGTTTCCACACATTATTTGCAGCCCTTGAATTTTGGCCCGGCTGAAAAATTCTCCTAGAGTCACTTTGTAAACTGGTATGGATGTCTAATTCTCACATGGCTTCTTGTTTGTTTTAGATGCAATTTCCTGATCAGTGCAACCTGATGACAGTAGTTTTTTTTTCTTCCAAATGAAGAAAAAAATGAAGCATGCCATATCTTTTCCTGTGTGTCCTCCTCGACAATCTAAATAATAATAAAACCGTTAACAAAACTTGCCATCCCAAACATGTCAGATTTGCATTTTAATATTCCTGTTCTGTGCGCATACAAAACATATAATGAACAGGATGCTGGATTTAAACCCAAAACCCTGGAAAAAGAAGGCAACAATGTCACTTGCCAAACCACCATGACATACATGTCAAACATAATAAAAGTTTTTGGAAAGGTTAGACCACAATGAAGAAGAAAATAATTTTTTCTGTGATGATTTACAGAGAAAGCTAAATTTGACCGTGAGAAATTGTACAAAAAATTAACTGAAATTCAGCATCAGGTAACATTTAAAAGGAAAGGTTGCAAATAACGATATTTATAGATGTAAGATATTTTCTCCGGTCAATGTTCCTCTAGAACATATCTGAAATGTAGACTAACTCTGAGAAGGGTCCACTGAGAGGTCGAAGCCAGTGTGAACCTTGTGGATTATTCAAAGGTCTCCGCTATGTATTTTCACAAATGGTCTTTGCATCTCTCAGAGATGCATCTTTTTATTAACTTTGTTTGTCCAAAACCAGTGAAAAACAAGAGCTTCTATTTGTCTCTAGCCAGAGTGTTTATGTGTATTTAAGTCTGTGACTATCAGACTACACAAGCAGATAGAGCTGCTTGCTGCAACTGCAGCAGCTGACATTTGAAAAGAAACTGAAGGTTGACGAAAGGAAGGTCATGTGGCTGCATCAAGGAAATTCAAGATAATTAAGCACCATTGCATTTCACTAAGAAACCGCTGTTGTCCTTGTATCATTGCTCAATCTAATGCATGCTGAGCTACTGCATTTCTGCATGGCTCAGCAGCCGCACCTCTGCAAACCAAAAGTCAATGCAGAAGATCATCTCTGCTGCCCAGAAATTGATTGGCTGCACGCTTCCTTTTATGGAGGACATTTACAGATCCTGCTGCCTTGGCAGAACATGCATCTTTCTCAGGGACTCCACACACCCTGGTCACCATAAGTTTGAACTGCTACCCGTGGAAGATTTTACAGGACTATCAAATCCTGCACAAACAGACTGAAAAACTGTTTTTATTCAAAAGCTATAACTGCACTCAACTGCATTTATGAACACTAAGAAATGTGCAATATTATGTTGTTTTGTCTTTATGTATCTATTTTCTTTCTTAATTCTTTTTAAATTCTTTTACTTCTTTCTTATGCTCTGGCAAGAATAGCTACTGAATTGAGTTGTACCTTGTGTGCAATGACAATAAAGATCTATCTTATCTTATCTTATCATGGATATTTTGTAAAAAGAAAGCTATTGAGCTAATAAATAATGTTTGTTTAGCTGGATGCTTGAAAACACACCTGGAGCCTATGGTCCTGGGGCCAAATCTCAGAACCTTCCTGGGGGTGGGCGTGGTTAGCAGTGAAGCATCTAGACCCCACATTCCCGATCCGTGTGAAACCTATCTACACTTTTCATCATTCATTGTCAGATTGATAGAATAAACTTTGTATATGATGCTTCAATAAAAAAGCATGGCACTACATCATGTTTTCTTTGTGACTGGGCCTTACATTATCTGTACACATATTCATTGTGAAACAGCTATTCTGCTGCTGATAAAAAGATTGGTTTCTGTTGGTTTCAGCTCAATAGATAAAATTTTAAGTCATCAAACCCATGTGCCAGTCACAGTTAACCAGCACTTTGAGAGAATCCATCCCCCTTTCAACAATAACAGCCTAACTGAAGCACAGCTCAGCAGCTCCTCTCTGTCTCATTACTTTGTCCCGTTATTGTTCAACAACATCACATCCCTTTAAAAGTCACTTCCAGAAAAACAACATTAAACAATTATTTTCCTACATTTCTGACTTCCATGGCGCAATGAAAACCGAAATCAGCATTTGGTTTAAACATTGAAAATGCAGTAAATGTAAAATGCCTCTATCAAATGATTGCACATACTCTCAAAGGGCTAACGCACCACCAGCTATCAGTTATATCCTATGCAGGACACTAATCATACTGCCACAGGGAGATGGCCACGTCTATGGAGAAGTACAAATGCAAAACTACAACAAAGATGTTATCAAAAGGGCATGTTTATGGCTAAGTGGAGTGGTCCCATATACCACAGAGTTCTTCTTGGCTGACATCAAATAAACGGTCAACAGGGTACAGTTTAAAAATCTTGCGGCTCACAAAGATACAGAGACGTTGTGATGAGCAACACAAGAAGTGAAAAATGCAGTCAAAAGCAGTATGGCGCCTACCTACATCTAAATAATACAGTGTTTCCGACTGGACTTCAGCTCAATGTAAACTGCTGTTTTAGTAATAAGGGGCTGCAAACATCTGAAACAATGGCACTATTGCTGTGTTGTTTATCACATTGTAAACAGTTGGGTCTATGTCCCCGATTTTGGTCTTGAGTGGTTTCTCCAGTAGCTTGGTTGCCTGAGTGATTGCCCCTTTTAATTAAAGCCTTCTCAACTTCCCTGATTTGTGAAGTCTCCTGAACACTCTAGCTGCAGTTACCAGCTGCCCTCCTAATTTTTGCTGTGTCCTACATTTCTTCATTTAGCAGATACTTTTATCCAAAACAACATACAACATTTCATGTTACAGCAATATTGGTTTGCTGAATTTAATCCCCCTCCCCCATAGGGAAAGCAGCAGGCAGCCACATGCAGCACCCAGGGAGCTAACATTTGAGCGTCTTGCTCAAGGACACACCTGGCAGCTGGGTTGGTATTTGAAGTAGGAGACTTCCACAACACAGCCTGATGTTCTAGCCATTGATCCACCATGCCACTTCTTCTTGTTTTGCTTATGGAGGTCCACCATCAATAAACATGGCAGCTGGTTGCCAGCACCACTGGCCTAGTGTGGTGCCTTTAGCACAATGTGAATCTTCAGCTTATGGTCACATGGTCTGCATGATGAGGTCTGTCTATGGACCTTACGCTCGCAAGAACAATTGCCTCATGAGAAAGCCTGTGCTGGTGCATAATTTGAAACATTTCCAGTAAACAGTCCACCAAAGAGGAAGCACGAGGTCTCAAAATGAAACAAACTTTGCTTTGATGAGGAGGGCACTGGCAAAACACAGCAGGCTTTTCAAAATTTTTTTAAGACCAATTTTTCACCATTTTCATAATATGTGGAATTATTAATGTGATATTTCTACCCATTTAACAGTTTTGTATTGGTAAATTGAGCACAAGACTAAAATTAGGATTACATGCATTGTGACCTCCACTACTCTAGGGGTCCACGGTGGGCTGCAGTAGTGAGTTAAACAGTTAAACATAATGATCTATGTATTTTAGAAGTCCAACAGCTCACCCAAGTGCAAACATATGTTCATCTGGTATAAGAGGGCTGCAAAGGCTCACTTCAAGCAAAAGTCTGCTTCTGATTTTCTCTCTTTTTCCAACAAACCAGTTTCTTCAGTTCTAAGGAATTGTGATTGTGATTGTGAAGTAACTCTTTTATCAGGAATGAAGAACTGAACAATCCTTCAGTATGTTTTCGTCTTTTGACGTGACATGAACATGTGATGAATCACTAAAACAGATGTAGCCACATCTGGTCAGAAATTTTGGAACAAATATGCTGCCACCACATTTTTGAGAGCAGACATCAAATAACCAGAAGCTATTCTGTGAATTTTGATAAAACAAGTGTTGATGTCCCTTCCTAAAATCTACCTTTTGGTGTCACAGCGGGCAGGGGTACCAGCACCCCTCTTGAACTGTTATCACACCTTCTACGAGGCACAGCCAGGGCAGCAGTTTCAAAACAACACTAATATCTCAAAATAGATTTAGCGCAACCTTTGTTTTGGCCTGCATTGTGGAGCGAGGACAGTGACCCAGCACTCCCCTGTTTGTTTACATGTGGATAACCATGGCCATGAGCTTTTAAGTGCAGCACTTAATCTTTCTGACCCCTACGCTTGGCATCCAGAAATCTTCTCACACTCCAGCGGCATGTTTCTGCAACTGATGTTTAATGTCCAGTTTGAACTTTGATACACTTCTGACTTGCAGACTCCGTCCTCTGTCTGTCCAAGCATTCGGAAGGCAGCGGCGTCAGCAGAAATAGCAAAAATCAGTAGATTTGCTGTGTAGCCTGCGGTTCATCTCTGCCACACCATCACCAAGCACAGCGATCCCTCTGGGTCCCTCTGGCCAGCAACTCACAAGGAGGATGCTTTGATTTACTGTACAGACACTTAGTCTAAATAGTAAGAGAGCTCAAAGACAAACCAATCCTCCAGTGTGCACCATTAGGGAGAAAACAGTTATTTATGTTTTGTTTAATGGACTGCTGGAGCAGACATCTCTGCTGTATGTCAGTAGACAGGAGGGGAGAGGTCACAGGTCAGCTGTCTCCATGCAGAGAAAGAGCACGCGTCTGCGCTTCTGCTCTGGCTTGACGGCACCGTTTCCCGTAACGACACTCATGTCACTCATGGAGCAGAGGCAATTCAAGGCATGTCACAGTGAATTCACGTAGGCACAGACTGAAATCCAGTGTGGATTATTTGATGTATAATACAATTACAGTAATGTCCACTATCTATTCTTTTGAGCTGTGATCTGATGAGGGGGGCATTCAAACAATATTTGTCATAGTAGGAACACATTAGGACACTGGAAACTTTTACCCAGGATGTTAATGGTGTGCAGTTTCTATTCTGCATTCAACAAAATTTCTGAAATATAAAATTGTAATTACTGGTTATTTTAAAACAGGAATATGCAAAACAGTGACAAAAATCAAACCACGCTTCGTACTAAACGTCATTCACTCCGCTTAAATATTGAACATTACCAATAAACAATTAAACTAAAATATTATGCACACACAATTGGATGAAACTGAATTATTTTACAGACATCAAATAATGTAATTCAATAAACACAAATATTTCCAGTGACAGGTAGAATGGACAGAAAATGTGATGGAATGTTGCACAGAATGTGGGACTGAGTGTGGGATTGAGTGTTGGACAGAGTATGTGATAGAGTCTTGAACAGATTATAGGATTGAGCGTGGGACAGAGTGTGGGGCAGAGTGCAGGACAGAGTATGGGATTGAATGTGAGACTGAGTATGAGACCATGTGGGATTAAGAATGGTACTGAATGTGTACCAAATTTGAGGCTGAGAGTGGCCTTGAGTGTTGGACACATTATAGAATTAAGTGTGGGACTGAGTGTGGGACAGAATGTAGGATTGAGTGTGCAGCTGTATATGGGACTAAATGTGGGAGAGAACATGTGAAAGAATGCAGGACTGAGTGTGGGACTGAGAGGGGAACTGAGAGTAGGACATTTTGACAATTTGAATTTGGGGCTTTATAAACTACAGATATCAGAACTGAGCATCTTCCTTGCCAGGGCAGATTGTCTGGAATTTTAAAAAGATATCTCCTGCAAGCGTGGGATGATGCAAAGGTTGTTCTTCTAGTGCAGTGAGACTGGATTTCATAATCACTTAGTAGCTAACCGTAAACACACCAGTGGCTGCACTGAAAAGAAAATGCAGCCCCAATGACTGGAAATGATGTTCTGCAACATAACAGTGCCAGTTCTGAACATGGGGGTCGTGGTTGTGGCCAGAGAGTAGGGGGGGTGTGGGGTGGTGGACTCTTCTCTGTTGACAGTAAAGAGAGCACTGGGGAGACCCTTATCTACCGGATCAGGGGGGTGCCAGTGGGAGCAGGGCGGAGGTGGTGGGGGCCCAGATAAACGCATCGTGAAGCCTCTTCTCTGCACCTGGAGGGCCACAGCACCCGTCCCTGTGGTTGCCCGGATGTCCTGGTGCTCATAGATAGTGGTGCCCTGGCTTTGGCGAAACAACGCCTTGTAGCCCACAGAGCAGAAGTGGGTGCACCACAGCTTTCAATGCCATCGCCTTGGTAACACCCATTCAATAAGCATGAGTTTAGTATCTGTGAGCCCCTGGTAAGGGCAGGGTTTTGGGAGAACCTCCTCGCAGCTCAGCATGCACGTAGCAGCCTAAAAGCAGCCACAGCAGAAAGCCTTCAAAACTGGAAACCTGTAAAGTAGGAAAGTATTGAGCTGGAAATGATCAGACTGGGAATGTTTAACTGGGACCCCATAATGTGGAGGATTCGACAAACCTTATACAATACAAACTAGGAATCAGACAAAGCACATAAATTTATACTTGCATTTTGCTGACCTCACATCACTGTAGCCAGTGGGCTGTACAGCTTTCTTTATCTTTAAGCCATAGAAGGTTCTTCTACAGTCAGGGGGTGCTCTGATTGACCCAGTGACATTCAAACTTTAATGTGATTGTACAAACTGCTCTCTGAAAAAGTATGATATATCTTGACTTCGTTGATAAAATACAACGGATTACTCGCTGTGATTATATTGGTCGCGTAACTTTACTGGACAAAATACAATTTCCCCACTGTGAACACATTAGTTGTCTTACCCTGGCGTTTCTACAGAGAGCAGTTTTTAATGAACTCATGGCCGCAGCTCCAAAACGTGCTTCAGTCATATCAGTACGCACAAATTAGTCGATTCTGTGCTGCAGCATTTCCGCTGAGCAGAGTAGGAGGTCTACATTTACTGAATAGATACCTGCTTTTGTTTCTTCGGCCTGCAGTGGTTTGTTTATGCCATGCTGCAGTGTTGTAATAAGTGGCATGTGTGAATCGTTCCTTCATGCTGTGATCAGTAATCTGGCATTTCTTCTGACCTGCACTTTGAAGCTATGAGAGCTCAGAAGGGAATAACAGGCTATTGTTATGGGCAAGCAGCCCTGTGGCCCACACACAACAACGACCTGAAATAATCCTGTACTCTTACTGTTGTTCTGGGCACAAGCCTGCTTAAACTGGTCATTCATGCATACCTTATTTCTCCATTATTTCTGTTGTTCTTTGTAATTACTGTGATTGTTGTAAATGGGGGTGCAGTCTTTATAGCTAGAAGTGGAAAATTATAGAAAAATATTGTAAATGTACAATCTGCAATACTTCTGACGTCACATTCTTTGCAGAAGTAATAAACACACCACAACAGCTAAAAGTACTCAATGAAATAGTAAAGTGCTAGTAGAGATGTCATTATGGTGAGGTGGTTGCATTTCATAGTCTTGATTTTCAATTCAGGGCGCAAACAACTTTTTGAGAAGAGAACTGGTGCTCACGTTTTACCTTGGATTATGACCGTCAGATTTCTAACATGATCTGAGTAACGAACAGGACTAATATAAAACCTAAAGCACTGTTCTTAGCAAACAATTTGTAAACCATTTTGCCTGCATGTAATCCTTTTATGTTACATTAATTTATTGCATGTTTGCTAATCAGTATGTACCAAAACATTTTGGATCAAAATAATATTTCACCATACCATTAATGTGCAATATTATTTATGTTTAGTGAAGAGGTGCTAAGAATTCCTGTCATGTCACAAATAAGACAGTAAGACCCTACAACCTCCAAGAAATATACTGAATCTTCTGTTCTCAAACAGACACGTGCAGTATATATAAAACATCTACACAGAGAAATTGTTGGGCAATTACTAATTATTATGCAATCATTATTACTGCTTTTCAGTAAATTAAGGAGAAGTAGGTACTGAAGTTGATCCCTGGAAAAAAAAACTAGAATGTGGCAATCTGTTTAAAAATCAGCCTAATTTACCCATTAACAGGTTTTACGGTATTAGGGAATGAGCAGTTTGGTCTGTTTCCTGGTGTGTAACAGGAAGTACAGAACACACCTCTACCTGAGGAACTGTGTTCAGTGCCTGGCAATCTGCGTAGCAGCTACAAGGACTTGAGAGTTAATAAATTACATCAATAAGGTCAAGTTCTTCAGTAAAATAGTAACATAGCAAAAATTGTTATTAAATAAAAATAAAACGCAGTGGGAAACTCTAGACTGAATAAAGTGATGCCAGTATATCATGTATAGATAAAATAAATGTGTTTTGAGTGTTTGGCACCATCACTCTCCAACATGTTTCTTCTCAGCAGGCTGGTGCTCCTGCTGGTAAATCTCCCCTTTCTTCCTGTCAGCCTGATAGAACGTCTGACGCTGCCGTCTGCTTCTTTCCTCCCATTGGCAGTCATATTTCTGCAACACCACACCAGTTTACCTAACTAACCACACTGACATCCTTGGGTAGTGGGTAGCAGGGGGGGGGATAAGACAGAACAGTTTGTCCTAGGTACATGAAGCCAAGCTTTTCTGACTGATCTGAGATCAGTAAATGATTTCTTATACAGAGAGAATTATGTGACTCAACTATTATTTTATATGTTAATCATGAGCAAATGCACAAGTTATTCACAATTACTTCATTTCAGAAAGCCCAGTCATAAATGATCTAAATTTCATTTATTTAGTTAGTTATTTTGTCCCAGACATGTCTTGTTTTCTAAGATAAAATGTGTATATAATGATCATTGTGCTAGGTGTACATGTAATGAGGTACTGTCAACAACCGACGACTTCAAATGGTTTTAGCCTTTGAGGAAAGCTTCGAAATGTAAGCTGTTTGACAGGATGTCAGTCTCTGCACTGTGAATTGTGAGAGGGTAACACCCAAACTAGCATCCGCAGCGAAACAGCCATATCTGAACTAAGACCTCCACTGATGGTGCTTTCATCATCCCGGCACCTTAAAGATAGGTTGATTGTGCAGAGCAGCACTGCAGGCATTAAAAGCTCAGTCCAAGTGTGATTTTCTGCTCAAAGATGCAGGTAGTTTGTTGACTTTTTTGTGTGCGTTGTGTTTTGACTTGTGGGATTTTGTCACTGACTGGTTTTTACTTCCTTTTTTAGTTTTGAACCTGTTTGGCTCCTTTACCTAACCGTGATTTAGGATTTTTGGTTACATGTGTCTTTCTGGATAGACACTGCAGCCTTTTGACCTCAATTTCTGGACTTTGGACTTTGCCTGCGGAGTGCTAAATTCGCGCTCTCCTGTCGTATCATTACAGAAGCATTCTCACAGCAACCTATGTTTCTATTAAAACTATTACTGAGTGCTTTAAATCATTCCTGCACATGTGAAGTTTTAGCTACATAGTTGTTTTGCAAAGCGAATGACACGATTATAATTTATTGGCAGTATTTATTCCCAAACGTATAATGGATTACATATGGACATACAAGTGGCATGTCATGAAAACTCCAGCAAGTTAAATATCACAAAATGTTTGATATGTGGGCAAGTGAAATAAAGTATAGTTTAGACTGAAAAGGAAAATGTTAATAATACTGGGAATTATATATCAGTCATGTTTTGTCTTAGAATGATAATATACCCTTTGGGAAGTATAGGTAATCCCCGATTTACGATGGAGATGCATTCGATGACCCCATCTTAACTTGAAAATATTGAGACATGACCATAGCCTACCCAGGAGTCTTAAAGAACGGTGGTCAGTGTGGGGTACTGTATTTGAGTATAAGTACATGCTTTTTCACTAAAATTGGGCTTTGAAATACCAAAAACAAAAAAACACGCTCTAACAATGAGACAACCGAACTCTGTCGATTGCTGGCGAGAATGAGGCATCTCACAAGGCGGGAGATGCGTACATCCCGGCAGCATCCCAACACATCGTATGGTACACGCTGCTGCGTTTGCCTGCTATGCAAAACCTAAAATATTTTTACTATTTTGTCGTATCGCTATCGTCATTGTAAGATCGAAAAATCGTAAGTTGAACCATCGTAATTTAGGGACCATCTGTATATACGTTTCTTAGAAAGTGTTATTTCCCTGCATATATTGTATTGTACCTATACTGTATATGCTAAATTGTTTCTATATGATTGTGAATAAATCTAAATATATGTAAGTATCGTCCCACCTACCTACCTTCCTAACTTCCTACGTACCTGCGTTCCCCAGGACTGTGTGCGTGAGTATATGGTTATCCACTCTTGTTTATCTCCAAGAGTCAGGGTAGCTGAGGTGACTCAGTGTTGGCTAGCTTCAGGGCTTCCACTTTCACCCCCACCTCAAGGGGCACCGCCTGGAAAGAGGAACCGAAAAGGGCTGACAGCACACGATGGGTGCCACTCCATTCTTCCTCCTTGCTCTTAATTTGGGAAGGCAGCATAAAGTTGGATCACCCCCCCCCCCTCCCGGGTCTACATATGCATCTGTAGCTCTGTGGAGGTGCACTGAACCTCCTCCTCCCATTTTGTTTCAACTTCTGTTTTTTTAACTTTTTTTTTTTTTTTAAAGATGATAAAGTTGTACGTCTGTCGCTGACAAGCATAGTAAATTACCTTTATCATTGTTCTGTATATGTTGTAGCACAATAGGACATAAAAATCCATAATTATTTAATGGGTGGATAAATTTGAGTGCAGAGTGTGTGAAAATGTTCCCAGTGACAGTTGGAAGGAGGTGCAAATAGAATGCAGAAGTTTACACAGAATCTAACTCTCTCTCTGTTGGGAGGTGAGTAAACTTTGACTTTCTGCTGAACCTCACATGGGTTCCTTTTCTGAAACAACAGTGGACCGCATTGCTGAAAAGGCATGTCCACGAATCTTCTCCACCTACTCACACACGCACACACGCATGCACTCACACACACACACACACACACACACACACACACATCCACCACCGCCATCATCACTACCACAACCTGCAATGTCTATAGGGTAACATTATAGATCAGGAGGTGAAAGGTTAACAATTCCCTTTGCAATGACTCCAAAGACTGTTCAACGTGTATGGAAGGGATGCAACTTGAAGGCAGTAATTCTGTCTGTGATAATGCTGTTTCACGGTAGGTTGCCCAAGACGTCCTGCAGTCCAAAAACAACCCAGTGATAATGAAACATTTCAACTTGGTGTCAATCAACATTTATATGCCAGATTTTTTATTTTGACTGCAGAAGATCTGAGAAGACTGCTGTATTAAAAAGACTAATTTCATTCCGTGTTTATGTGTTCAGTAAATTGTTGATTTAGATTCTTTCAAAGGTAAACGCCTTTGCCAAAACCTCTGATATCTGGAAGTATTTGGAACAATTGAAAGAAGGTCTTTTGAAATTTTCCTTTTCAACATTTTTTTCCCTAATTATGTTTTGATTTACCCAATTCCAGACGCATGTCTATGTTTATGATCAAACAATAAAAGAATGTTTTCAGTATCACTTCAGTCACATTAAATACATTTTAGGAAAAAACGATTATTAAAACGGGAGAATTATGTTAAGTGAAACTGTTTTTAGGTGGAACTAATCGAAGCATCTCAAGTCTGGTGTTGACGTCTGGTGTAGCTGCATTATTTCGACCTGGAGATGCCAATTAACCAATGCGTCTCCATGGCTATGCAAAAGACGGCATTACTGTTCCTACTTATGTAGCAGACACTTCATGTACAGAATTATCACAAATTTAGTGCAAAGGTCCAATAGCAGAGTCCATTGTTCCGTTACAACCGAAAGTGGACGACACAAGGAGCCCATCCAGTCTCTGCATCTATACAGTTAGCAGCACAGCAAAGCTCTGCTCACAAAGTAATTTTTCCAAGCAAGCCTTCTTTGATTAATGTTAAATATACAATTTTATGTTTTTTTCCCATGTGTATGGGTATTGTACAAATTTGAACTTTTTGTTTGCAGTCATCCATATTTTCCTTTAATCTGTGTCATTTACCATTGTTCCCTTAGCTGTAGGCATCCTGTCATTTCTCTTGCTAAGCCTGGTCTTCTCCCCTCTACTCCCTACCATTTCATTTCCTGTGCACGTCTTCTTCAGCCTTGCCTCTGACCTCAGAAACACTTGTCAAACGTTGCTATGTGCTCAGGACAAGAGAAACTCAATCTAATTCAAAGTCATGTACTGAGCTTCTATGCAGACTTACCATACTGTGAATTCCAAAAGTTGTGGACTCCGGCTTACTTATATTGTGCTTTGTTTTTTTTTTTCATTGTCGTAAATGTTACTTTATACAGCAGTAATTATATCGAGAAAGTAAACCAATTTATTCTTTACAGTGAATTGCTGAACTTGCTTTTTGTCTCAAAATGTACAGATTTTGCACCTAGCTGTATATTTTAATGCAGTGTTAACACGCACTGAAAACTTTGAGGTTACAGTCCCAAATTCAACTATTTAACTACTTAGCCACAAGAACACCTGCTACTCATCTATTTCATGTGCGAATTAATCTATATAAACATAATTTGATTATACTAACTGTAATTAGATAATAATTACAATTAGCATTGTCAGTGTTTATATTTTGATCTGACATTTTGCCAAAGTAAGGCTTGACACTGAGATCTTCACAGAGTTAGAATAATTAGAATTAGAATTAGAATTAGAATTAGAATTAGAAGAAAATCACAGTTCATTTATTATAATATAGTATGTGAACACACAACTTTATATGCCGTACAATACCCAAGTTAATAAAAGGTCCATATGTCCATAATACAGACACTGTCCCTGCTGCGTTTCCTCTCAATCATTGACAGGCTATTTACACCATTGTTTAGGCCACTTGACCCCCCTGGCCAAAAAAATGACAGTACTGTCATCTGTCCCCCGAGGCAATGTCCCAGACTACAGACCGTGCTGCAGCACAGCTGGTATGGGAGCGGACGTGGAGATAATGCAGCTGGGACACGGAGCATGTTCCTGCGCACTGTTCTCAGAGCAGTTTTTGGATGTCTTAGCAAATTGCAGCATGCAGTACGCAGAGCAGTGCAGCGTATCATTCGGGAGATGGGCTTGGTTTGAGGCTTTCTGTGAAGTGGGATCTGAGGTGTGGAAAGCTGAGGACAGAACTGTTGTGTTTTGTTAACAATGATGCCAGAGCTATTGTGCTCTTCTGTGGCCAAAGCATTTCAAATATACTTGAGTTCATGGGCTACTAATGTCAGCTGAGGCAAAATATTATTTTGGCCCTGACCAACTAACTGTCCTAAGCAAGATTTTAGCTGGTGCCCCTTACATTGCAACCAATTCCACCGCCAATCACTACTGTGGAGTCCCTAGGGATGGACGGGGTCCCTAGGGATGGACGGGGCCCCTAGGGATGGACAGCTCTCCTAGGGATGGATGGGGCCCCTAGAGATGGATGGGGCCCCTAAGGATGGATGGGGCCCCTAGGGATGGACAGCTCTCCTATGGATGGATGGGGCCCCTAGAGATGGATGGGGCCCCTAGGGATGGATGGGACCCCTAGCGTTTGCTTATGCCCAGGGCCGGCTCTGAGAATAAGAATACAGGCTATCTGATGGAGAAATAATACAGCAACAGAAATAAATGCATGAATGAGCCACCTGGTGGCTTTTTTCTTTAAAATGAAGCAGGACGGAAAATAAAAAGTAAAGTTGTTGGCTACTGAATTGAGGCTGAATGTTTCATCACTAGTGCTTCAGTTAACCTGTTGCTGGATGATTGTAAATTGTTTGAAGGTCTTTCTAAACTCTTGAAATGCATAACCACAATTCAATGCATAATACCTGTTTGTTCTTCTTCTTTGAGCTGAACTTATTTTGCTCAGAACAAATATCTTCTAGTCTTGTATACAAAAATCAAAACTGCTACTTTGTCACAAACCTGTCCAGTGACCCTACTGAATATATATTTTAGGAAATTCCTGCATTCCTGTCCATAAGAGGGTGCAGAGGCAGTATAACATTATAGTGGTAGTCCATATAAACCACACTTATCAAAGAACACGGTCCTCACACACACACACACACACACACACACACACACACACACACACAAACACAGAGGCATAGCAAGAATCAAAGCAGTAACCCTGGAAATGTAAATACACAGGGCAAACCCCAAACATAATGATGACAGCAATTTGGACAGCAGCCCACTGTTCTATTTATCCCGAAGAGAAAGTGTGTATAAGACAACAAAAGGACCAAACCACTCCTTCATTTTTCCCACTAAATGGTGTGATTGCCATGAATGATGCAAAAATTTTTAAAAATTCACCACGGTGACATTCTTTGTCAGATGCTTAAATATAGTGTTGCGGTTCCTTTGTTATGCCTTCTCTGATTTTGCTTTGATTCTCCTAAAAAGTCCCTTTTGAGATCAAACAGAGTGGAAATGAATATTGGTGACAAAAGTACGCTGATCTTCTGCGGCTTCTTGCTTCCTCTCACACTCGTGTTCTTGTCATGCTCAGATATGTGTGCTGTTGTTATGCTTGTGAAGGGGATCGCTGGCCAGTCAAATCCCAAAGACCTCTATCTTCTATAGCTCAGCTAGCTAGCTCTTTCCTCTCCTTATGTCTTCTAACCTTTTTTCCGTTCTAACTGTTACAGTACTATATAACGATAACCACCATTTCATCTGTAGTACTGTTGTTAGTTCACTTTGTATGTACATGTAATGATATAACATCAGAGGTGAGTCTTTTGTTAAGAAACTCTGCTGGTAAGGACGAAGCAAATTAATCTGTACTGGAACAAACTGTTTCTCCTGCACATTGTGTGGAAAGTAATTAAAATGGGAACGCTTTCTTAAAGTGAGGGGGTGTTTATTCACCGATTAGCGTCGCTATTAGCGACAATTCTTCTAAAGTCCACGAACTGTGCTGGATGTGACCTCAGGTGATGTGTGAGTGGGGTGTTCATTGTTCCCCTTGACCCCTCGTCATGTCCTCGCGTTGACGTGTGAACGCACGCTGCCTGTCCCAGAGAGCTGCCTCTGACTCCACCTCATCACTAATCGGAGTGAGATCATTATTAAGTGACGCGGACGACTGTTGATTTTGGCAAAAGCGACACTTTGCAATGCTGAGCTAGTAATTCAAGCGAATGGATGAAAATCCTGGTTCTGCCTTCATATCTTTTCGAATTTTGAGGAGTCACTTTTTGGTTCAGTCTACTGCATACCCTTGCCCAGCACCCACAAGGGCTGTAATGCCGCTCAGAAATTTCGCCCAACTTCATCGCAACAAGCACCACAAATGAGTGATAGCAGAGGGCCGAAACTGGAACAATGAAGCCATAAATTCAGACTCTGTTAAAGGAACAGGAAGTTCCTATCCAAGTGTGCTTGCACGAAAAGGTTCACTTCTGAGTTATGGCTCGTGCTAATCTGCTGGGTTAATGATTAACCATTTTGGCTTAACATGTTTACCAAAGAACCAGAAAATATTATCAGCGACCTTCAGATAGGGTCACTGCACCATCCAAAGGGCAAAGGTCAGCAGTTAAAACTCACTCGTGATTCAGTGCTTTTTTACTTAGCTAATAAAATAGAAAAGCATTTGAAGCATTCAGCACACATTTATCTGGCTGCTTGATAAGTTTATGTAATAAAATTATGATTCACCCTGGAGACTGAAGAATAAGAACTAGTCTTTATGCTCCAACCTCCTACGGCAGAACAAACACCAATTTGTAATGTTCTGCCATCAAACTGCAGATGTGCGGTGCAGTGTTCTAACTCCATCCCATGTGCAGTTTGACAGAAAGGTCCAGAAAACTGTTAAAATCCAAGATAAGGTATGATATTTTATTCAACAAACAAAAATCAGCTATATTACTTTAAGTAACTTTGGTATTTTAAACCACAATGTGCATTAAAAAAGATCCAGTTTAAAGGAATGTGAAATTGTTACATATTTTACTTTCAGCTGGAGGAGTGGAGTTTTTTGTTCCTCTTGCTGTTGTCTGGCTTTACCCTTATCTTTAACTTCAATCATTCAATCATCTTTGAGGCACCTAAGTGTGAAAGGCGCTATGTAAAAATAAATTGAATTGTAAACATTTTTTTTTATAAATGTATGCATTTTTTATGTATAAAATTTGCGTGTTCTCTTTAATGCATCATCTATAGTAGGTGTTTTGAGAGATCTTTGATTTCAAAGAGGTGCAGTACACCTTGGATATGTACATAATGCTGTATAGATAAAATGATTTTCCAATTAATAGACATTAATAGAGGATGACTTATTGAAACTTTTGATTGTGAAACAAACAATGAGTCATATTAGTTGCTGTATTAATCACCAACTGGTTTGGGCTGGCACCCATTTAGGAGGTAATCCCCTTTGTGCTGTGTTCTCATCTTTACTTATAATAAATATCTTAAAAATGAACTATGAACTCTTTGAAAGATGCTTGCAAGCTTATGTTCACTATGATGTGGTTTCTGTAAATGGACAAATACTGTATCGGAATTTAATATTTGATTTTATATGTATAAATGTATGGTTTTCCACTTCTATCGACTTATTTAGTTAGTTTTCAGTTTTAGGATTTTAGAGTGTAATGCAACACACGGAAAAAACTGCAGTAGCCATCATATGGTGCCCACACACACACACACACACACACACACACACACACACAGACTGTGAAAAACAATGGGATCCAGAGATCATCAAGATGAGGTTTACGCGTTTAAACACGTAGCATGAAGTCTGTGCTTCCTTCACAGCAGCCCTGGTGAAGTGAGCTGGGACTGCTGTATGTCCCAGCCCCGCACTGCCTGATACAGACAGAAGGGTCGCCTGTTACATTATAACACCTGGAGCCCGCTGGCTCCAATGGCATTCAGGCTCTGCCATCATACAGGTCCACATTCCCTTTTCACAATGTAAAATCCTTAAGATCTGTAAATATAAGTTTTTTGTAAGTTTGGCACAGAACTTGTACAGGTCTTGCTATAAAAACAAGTTGTAAATAAGCTGTCCTGATTTTTACCGATACCCTCAAGAGCGCCACAAGAAAGACAAAACTTAGGGAAAGAGGGAAACTGAACCAGCGCGTTAGCGAATGGAATGCAACGTGCAGAAAAAAACGCAGTCCATGCAAAAGATTTTTGAGACCATTTATTTGGACATCAACTTTGAGACTGAGCAACAAATTGTCTTTCATCCTTTTACATATTCCACACAATCAGATCCAGCTGGTTTGGATTTCAGATGACTTTGGAGCCAGAGCTCCCTGTACCTCTCAAAAAGACAGAGGAGTGTATAGCTGCACATGCCCCTAAAAATTTACAGGCCTGACTAGTCCCACCTAATGTCAATGTTCATGTATTTCATTTTAGAAATGTTTGATCTCATTGGTGGTATGTGATACACACCATAGTCAACACCCCATTATCTTTCTAAGGCATGAACAATTCTAGATTCCAAAAATGTATCACAAGGAGTTTTAAATTAAAAATTGTGTAAATGTATGGACCACATGCTTATGAATAATTTTGGAAGATGCATGGGGAAGGCATGACATTAGCATTGCTGTGCACGTATTCATTAGTACCACACATATACAGAATGCCTGCATCGTTATGCCCAAATTAGACATAAGTATTTGCTACTCTCTAATGTGTGCAGATACTTGTGTGCAAGTTCACCATTTATAATTAAAAAGTGGAGGAAACCCCTTTTGCAGGAATGTAATCTAATAGGAGACTAATGTAATCTCCACATTTGAAAACAGGCCTTAACATAGCAGTGACAGACTGAGAACAGGTTTTGTACTAAAGATGGTTATGTCTGCGGCTGGAGATTGGGTAAAAGAGAAATGTCTTTTTGTTTTCTTTCTTGTCCTTCCTTTTCCGAAATGTGTAGTGTCACACTTTGTTCTAACTTCAGTGGAACTGCCGGGGCACAAACGTTTCCTTTGTATGTCACTACTGTGGAATTACAACTGCAGATTCTGTGAGAACCCAGAACAAACACCAATATAGCCCAAAAGATGCTCCTGACATGGACTTCACATTACTGAATTTTTTTATATATCCATGAACAGTCTCAGTTTTTTCAGTGCACATATTGTACCTTGTAAAACCTTTTGCCATTGACTAATCAGAACTTCATATATGTCCCTGTTTTGACTTTTCTGTTTTAACCTTCAAAATGCATACAACATAGCTTCAAATAAAACCTGGTCAGAGCTGTTTCTGTTCATTTCTTAAGTATGGAATTTTCTACCATTCTTATGATGTTGGAACACAAGTCACGTCATTTGATCTGATTTATTTAAGATCTTTAACTCATTATGGCTCTGTTAATCTCTGAGAAATGACACCAGATTTTAAACCAGGTGTGTCCACCTCCAGTGATCCAGGCCCAGAGACTAGACACACCGCTTGGCATCTGATTGACAGCTGAGGCTTATTTTGTATTATAATCAAAGGTTCAACTCGACAGTTGTTCACCTGCTGCGGGAGAAAACTTAGACAGCTCAGGTTTAAACTGTGAAACTGACAGAGCCAGAACAGCGCTCTCTACTGGCTTCAACGCATAATAATTTTTTTCCTTCCTGTTGGTTGTTCTTTCAGGCTCACATTACAGCATCTTCGAGGATATGTAAAATAAGAATGCAGCACATGATTGGAATGCCTGAAATTGTACTCAGTCCTTAAAGATGTAAAGCACCACAATCTCATCCTTGTCTTGTCTCACTCATCACCCCCCTTTTCCCTGGTTCTCCCTGCTCTGATAGTCAAACTGCATTAATAACAAAGAGTAACATATCCACATTTAACCTGTGTTAGTTCACTTATCATATCTATAGTTCATACGGAGCAAATCCTCTGCATGTAAACGTAAAAAAAAAGTTGATTGCCGTTGTAATTATTCAGAATGAGTTCATGCATGGAATGAAAGAAAAAAATATGTTGTTGATTGATAAAAAGTGTCTGGTGAACTGGTCTCACACACCTGCTAGCAGGAATCCTAGATGAAACTTTTATGCTAACTTCAGTCTCTGGATTCAGGCTGACACAGTAATAAAGCAACCAGATGTTTGCATGAGTAAGGCTTAAAGCTGCCTTAGAGGGGAAGACCACCGTAAGCAACTTGAGTATCAGGCCACACCATCAATAGTTGACACCAAATACACATATCAGTAGCTGAAATCTGACAGAAATCTAGATATATTCGACAGGCCTTACCTCTCAGACTCAGGAAGAAAGCTCCTGAGCCCTCAGAAACTGTACCACGCCGGGCTTGGCCAGGAAGTCTGGCAGAGAAGACGATCATCTTAGCCACAGGACCTCTGCTGGCTCCAGAGAGATGCAACGGCAGCGTAACGTGGTCCTCAAACATTTTACACAAGTTGAACAAGCCGTCCAGAGAGAGCACAGACATGAGTGTACATATGGGACGGAGGAAAACTGAACAGAGGTGTCCAAATGAGAACCGCAGGAATGGGAATCAAGCAAAGAACTTGAGCATTTTAAGATTATACAGCTCCTCACAAAACCAAGGGAAATATTTATTCTGCACATTTATGGTTTATGTTGCCACTGCTTAGTCTATATTTATAGCATGTTGCCATTGTGAAATAAGATAACATAATTATTCAGCACTATACTTTGCAATTTTGAGAAAGGCTCTGAAGAAAGGAGCCATTAAGCTCTGGAGGCGTCTGCACACTACACTTTTCCTCTCAGGAATGGGACGCTTACGGTGACGCGATCCTTCTGATTTTTACATAAAACATCTCACATTCCAACGTGGTTTGATGTTATTTGTGGAGGAAAGTACAATGAGGTGGTTATTGTTTTCTTATTAGCTAAAACCAGAAAAAAGGACTGTGCTCTCTATACCATGAAAAAATATTTTTATAAGGAAATACAGAACTTTACACAAACTTTTCAGACAGGTAGTCCTTCTTCAGTGTGTAATCACCTCCCATTAATATATTCTTATTAGCTAGCCACGTGTCAGCAGCCTTTCAGCTAATGGAACATTAAACCTCCTTTGGGGGAACTGCTCATATCTCATGGGATAATGGTGGAGGCATGTTTCTCAGCGTTTTGACTGGACTTGTATAGTGGGCTGAACCATTTGGTTGGGACGTCTTCTGTAAAATCAATGCTGGCAGATCCTGTCCTCATTACAGGTACCTCTTCAAAATCCAGAACAACTTCACTCAGCCTGTTCCTGGCTGATTTGTGATGGTGCTTTATATATGAGCATATGTGTAAGATAATTTTTTAGATCTTGCTATAATAATGTTATCTTATAGTCGTAAGATGAGTCGTAATGCAGATTAATTATTTTTACATGCTCCACATTTTGGCTGTATTTATAATTCTTTTCATTCAGATATGGAAATTTTTCACACGTTCAAAAATAAAACCAGCATCTCCAGTGTTGTTGTTGCGCTAACAAAAATGTGAAACTGTCATATTTATGCCCACAGTTATTTCAGCCTAATTCGTTTTATTCCTTTTCTATTCGTTTTAATTCGTTTTATTCGTTTATGTGTTACAAGTAGTGTAAATAAATGCATGTGATTAAGATTCAGTGACAGCTAACAATAGGGTCTACACTGCCGTGGCAGAGCAGCATTGTCGCACAAACCCCCCCACCCTGGAAAGACAAGCTCATCGAGCCTGCCTGACTTGCTTTTCCAGGTTGAAAAATAAACTACGTTCCTTTATCTAAACATCTGGGGAGTGCCATTGTAAAAGGTAACCTGATAAGTGACAGCTAGGCAGTGGTGTGGCAGGCAGTGATCCTGAGGGCCCGGTGAGTATGACATCATAGGCATCATCTCCAAACAGGTCCGAGTAGAAGCTGTTGGACGTACTCATGTTTGCACAAAGAAAAAAATCTGTATGTCGTTTCTGGGGTAAAGGAAGCAAAAATAAACATAATCTCTAAAAAAATCAGAAGCCTGGGGATCGTCTCAAAAAGCAGAGCTGCAGATGGAATTTGTAACAGCGTTTTACTTTTTTGCTTTGAAAAGGTTTGAAATAATGACAGTATGAAGGATTTGTTACGTTTACGACATTTACGCATTTCATTTTTCATGACAAAAAACACTGGAAAAATGTTCATACCACCACATATTTATTATGATGTTCTTATTTATAAACATTTTTATATTATATTCCGTTTCCCTCAAACAAACCAGTTTAAGAACGTGCACTAAATGTTTTTCCAAGTAATATTTTATACATGGAACTACATTTTCGGGAATCTTTCTGCACTGACTGGTGTTATTTCAGCTTAAGTGCCAACAGTGTGAAGTCTGCTGACACTTACAGGGGTTACACAAGGACATTGTCAAAGTCTCCTTGTTGTGTGGACACACACCCTCATTTTCACATTGGGAAATGTGAAAATGAGGGTGTGTACAGGTTTGTCTTTGTCAGGCATTTATACCCACTCCGTGTTTCCTGCTATCTGAGGTCCTGTATTTCACTGTGGTGCCTGCATGGTGTTGAAGTCATGTTTCATGTTCTTACTTTGCATTAGTGGTTCTTGGTATTTGCTTTGGCTTGGTCTAGTGTTTAATTCTGTCATTGCTTCCCTGTGCCCTTTTTATTCCCAGTGTTGGTGTCGTTTTGGCTTTTGCTCTTGTTGGTTCTTGGTCATCTGTCCCAATCGTGACATTGTAAGTGCTTCTGGTGTTGTTTGTGCATGTTAGTGTGTACGGTATAAAAATTACAGCACAAGTAAATCATGGACGACTTCCCTAGTATGAGGTAATCACCCCCCAGAGTCATAATGCCAGTCCATCCAGATGATGTCAATTATTATGTCAGTTGACCACTTTTCTCTCACTCATACAAACTCTGACAGAACAGGTGAGCTCATCATGCACTACCCCTGTGCATATAGACAAGCATGCGCCACATGTCTACTAATGCTGTGACAGAAAGAAACACAGCTCCCCCTCCTCACCTTACCATCACTTCTGATGTTCAACTTGTCCTCTTAGAAACCACATCCTGGAGGGGCATAACAAAGATGTAACACAAGAGGGAAGTACAGGGTGAGCGCACTATGTCCATGCTGCAGTGGTGACAGCATTGCACGCACACAATGTACAGCTTCTGCGTACGGGAGGGGAAGTGTATCCCCAAACCTCATGGGCTAAGTGCACGACATGCAGTTATGATCCACCGGAGAAACATCTTACTGGCTTCTTCCTCTTCATGCTGCTCTTACTGGTCAAAGAAAAAAACACTCCACTCAAAGACCTTAATTCTTGTTGTTTAATTGTGTGTTTCTCAGAGTGTGTGAAGTTACAGCCCCTCCGTTTTTACTATTTCTTTATTAATCATCTCACTTTTTTCCCTGATGAATCTGAGATAACAGATACCGTCATAAAACGAAGCAAGCAGGCCTATCCTGTAGGTAAGAAGACCACAACCAAAAACAACCAAAAATATGACAAAACAGAAATAGTACTTGGTTCTTCTAAGAATTTTTAACACTGATCTATCCCTAAATTAGAAACATGTCTTTATTTTCTTCTGTTTAAATAACTGACTTTGCTTCCTGGAGATGCGTCTATAGACCTGGATGACAATCAATATCTCAAATGTAAGGCCTGGCCTTCTGGACATTTGATTGTAGACCTAGCTGCAGAAATTTGTTTGTGACACACTGGGTTGGTCAATATGACTTTATTGCTATTGGCTAATTTAAGATGACAAAGTGGGTGGTTACTTTGATACCTCTGGGAGCTGGTGGCCCAGTTACACTGACTCATGCGTCATTACAGGTTTTTAATATTCCATGAGGTTGAGGATGTAGTTGTGGTAGAAAAAAAATGTGGTCTGTTGGGTACTTGTCCACCTGTCCAGGGTCTGTTTGAAGTCTGGAAATTTTTTTTTTTTACAGGGTAATGAAGAACTGAACTAGATTCTTTACATGCAAACAGTTTGACAGCTGGGTTTTCCTTTCCTGTTTAGTATTTTTAATGTGGTTATTCTTGAGAAACCCAATGAATCAGCATTGCAAACAATTTCTAAAAAGGGGTACAGAACTATTTGTTTATATATCAATTATTTGCCAATTTGCTTTGACTTACATATTTTGGGGTGTGGAGAAAAGTCATCTCTCTTTGTACTTTGCCCTTATAAATAACCACAATGCTCTGGGTCTTTATATAATGTGGACTTTGCATCCTTGTCATCTAGGGTGAGATAACATGCTGAGGTCATTCTATAAATATTGAAATGTGACCAATGAGAGCCTGGCTGTCCTCCAAGTGGAACTTTCTAGCTGTCAGGTAAAAGTACTCAAGAGGAGCCCTGGTTTACCTTAGAATGACCTGTAAATAATCGGATAATAAGACACATTGTGTGGTTATTACCATTCGGCCCCACTGCAGTGGAGCTAGAAATACATTTAAATAGATTTAAAATGTCTGCTGATAAACTACGACTTCTGTGAAGGATGTCTGATAATGTCCAGTGGATGTGACTCTGATGAAGGAAGCTGGACAAAATGGAGGGGAATTCTGACAGGATAAGGGGGTTTCTCTTGTGGCTTTCAATACCCTCACAAGCATTGTACACACGTCTGGGTGTCCGTGCTGAGCATTTTCCAGAATCCATCCCACCCCACCCCCAGCCAAGACAACAAGGCCTTGAATGGCACACAGAGAGGTACAAATCAACAAAATCTGAGGAAATTGAACCAGAAGTGGTAATATTTCTGCAAGATTTGTTTATTTGTCTGTTTTTACGTTAGTTCCTTAGCTGGGCTTGTGGTTGTAAAATTAAGAGCTTGGTAAGCCTCTCTTTTCACTCCTGCAGAGTTTTGGGGTAAAGTTTTAATTGCCATTCACATAACACCTTAAATACTGGGAGTGGTTACATACTCTAAAAAATTACTTACAGGGCACTAGAACCCAAGAACAAGAGCTACAAACACACAACTTTTTAAATCAATCGTCAACACACCACCTGTGAGCCTTGTTTAGAAATTCTGACAATAGGTCGGGATATTTATAACACAGTGTTCACTGAGGAAATTCTGTTGAGGACAAGTTGAGATTCTTGTGGGATTTCAACTTGCACTCTTTCCTTCCAAGATTACTTCTTGGCAAAACCATTCAGCTGAGCGAACCATACTATCTGCTTAGCTTGCTGTTGGGTGGGGGTGTAGCTGATGTTCTGTCAGGCAGAATCAACGAACTTGTTACGGCCAGCGGAAAAAAGGACTCCCAGATTTTTGAAGATGGTTCATGTATTAAAAATAACTATTCCACAGAGCAGAAACTTAGGTTGCACAGTGAAGAACTCTCATGTCTCCAGAGTACTTACTTTATCTCTAGATCTGTATGGTGTTTGCCATTTGCATTTTTGTCTTCCTGGGTTTTTTCCAAAGACATGCTGATTAAGTCATCTGGACAACCTTTCCTGCCCATGGTGTTGGTCCCTTGTCATGCATGTACCCTTGGCTGCCTGGGACAGGCTCCAGGCCACATATGTTATTTGCAAACCATAAGCACTTAAATAAATTGAGAAGAAAAAGTTGCCTGGCACAACACATCCCTACATAACCCTCTCCTTGTTTAGCGACTACTTCAGTCGGTGACCATTCACAAATATGACAATAATAAAGAATTTGAACTTACAAAACACTTTCTTAAAAATGTCCGCTTCATGGAGAATATGTCATAAAAGAAATTGAACATGGAAGGCTGAAGTAAAAATGTAAGGACAGCCGCGGTCATATCTAGCCTAGCGTGATTTTCACTTAGAGACCATTTCACTTAACGACCTGGTTGCTGGAACCAAACTTGGTCAGCAAAGGAAGAGAGAATGTAGTTAAATGTTGAAAAAATGTTGGGACATCACATGTCTTCTAGTGGTACTGCAGCAAAAAACTTACAATGTCACTTGAACAAGCTTTTGAGACACATTAAAGTAGAACAATATGTTAGTGGCCATAAAGTTTTTTAGCCATGCTAAAAACTGAAGGAGATTAAGTTGGGATATGTATGCCATTACGTCATTACAAGACATCGCACAGGGGTTATATAAATATGAGGATTTTAGCATTGTAAATAAAGCTCAACATTTCTCAACAATGACTCCTTTTTTAAACTCTCTCTCTAGCATATTTTTTTATGTTGTTGACAGTCAACCATTTGAGTGACGAATGTCACTTGATTCTAAAAAGCAAACCACAGTTAGCCTGACTTCAGCACTCCTGTCATGTGTCTGTGTGTGTGTGTGTGTGTGTGTGGCACAGGCGCCTTTTTGGAGGCCTTTTTGTTTCACTTCAACTTCTTCAAACCGAACTCATTGGAGTCGATAGCACTGGAAATAATTCCTGAATGCTGCACTTCTCTGTGGAGACGTTTCCTATTCCTAATATGTAAAAGAAGTGGTGGTATAAACTGCTTGTATAAGAGCCTTCTGTAACCACTAAAAGTCCTCTGTCTGTACAATAATATCAAAACTACTGCTGTAAACCCTCTCCAAATATGTTATAGTGTAATATCTTTTTACCGGGGTTTTGAAAGTTCTTCCTAACTGCCTGCCTGGATCTTGTCAATAAACAACCATATTATTTTCCTGCTCCACTTTCAGTCCTGGCCAGCTGCCATCTTGGTTTTAATACATTCCTTCCTCCGGTTATTGCAGTGCTCACTATGTGTTTTAGCTTCAATTAGCTTCATGTTATGCTTTCATTCCTAAAGCCATGTGCCAAGAAGATCACTCCCCTCTAGTGAATAACCTAATATCTTATGGGAAATGTTTGCACTAATTCAATATTTGATAACAGACTCTTAAATAACCTGCCACTCGCTTATGGCATTCTCTAAAAAAATTCCATCCCCTGGGTGAAGCATTCAAACAGCTGAAAAATTGGAAATGTGGAATGAACAGTAGTGTGTCACTTTCAGCCAAGGACCACAACTTACAATTGTTCTTTCTCCTTCTGCTTTCCTGAATTTTATTGAAATTGTTTTGAAACAAGACACTTGCAACATGGGTCTGCAAAAGAAGCAGCCGTCCTCAGTTGCTGGTGTATTGATCACACCTCATTCCACAGTATGTTTGCTGTTGGCATGTATTCTGTAGTGCAGTGTTGCTGTGTACACAGCTAAACACACGTGCGGTCAGAACACCTTAGGGTCAGTCGCTGTGCCGAGGGCCGAGCATGAGGGGCAAAAAACCCACTGGGAAGGGACATGGAGGCTTCCTGTTAGCATACCGTCATGAAGACACCGCTACAGGTGCATTTAACCATAAATCATGCGTATGTAATACAACCATTTAATAACTGTTGTTTTTAACCCTATTTTGTTTTCTTATCTGTTTATGATTTCAAATGGATAACATAAAGTGAACGCTGTTAATAACCAGAAACCCCTTGAATATAACACTTTAATTAAGAACAGCAGAGGAGAAAATTGACTAAATATGTCAGAGGCTTGACAAAGAAACTGTGCTACGCATTCATTCTCATTGTGTTAGTAACCAGTAACCGATTTTTTTTTTTATCAATTCCATAGATCAGCATGTGACCGAATGGTGCCTGCAGGAGTGGAACCACAGTGCACAGGCAGAGTGCAACTATAAATAATGATGATGATGGTGAGGATGACATTTAGTGAAAAATGGGCAATTTGCCAGAGTCCAGGTTCAGTCAGAATTGTTTGTGCTTCTCTTTATTTTTTTAAAGTCATTGCGGATGACAACCTTGTTCCATGACAGCTGCTAACAGCGACATTAAACCCAAACCAGGTCCAACAGTTTGTCAGTGATGTACAGTGAAAACCACGAGGAACAGTACTCAAATTCAGGACTTTCCTCGATGTTGAGGCTGCTCCTCAGTTCCCCCTCACCACAGGACCCCCTCCCTGTCCATGTGACTGTCTGTCACAGAGACTGATATCATGTGGAATGTGGTTTGCCCTCTTTCCCACTGTCTCTGCGTCTGAGCTATAATTAAACAAATGCTACTGGCACTTTTTTATCCCAGGTCTGACATTTAGTGACAGCAAAATGTGTTTAATGTGCACATGATGTCACCAAGATAACAGCGAGGGTATAAAGAACTAAAAACTATTCCGAAACAGTTCAGATGAAAGACAGTCCCAATAGTTGGATAAATATGATTAAAGGTTATGTGTGGTGGAATTGAGATAGGGCCCACCACACACACAAAATATAATCATACATGCAACAAATTCACCTCTCATCTCTTCATAAACTCTCCACTCATTTTACAGATTTTATTTTCACAGATTCTGCATCGTTTATAAACTCCAGTACGCCATATTATTCTGGCAGAGTTAAAGCAGAACTTCACTGTAAAGTAATTTCAGTCTTGTTCCTTGATAAACGTGGGTCATGTTTTCATGGCATAATTAAGTACCATAATTAACTATGGTAGTCGATATGCCTACCTATTTACCTCACCTCGTTTAGCTATGAAGTGACACAAATCATTTTATTATTTTTCAGTT
Source organism: Chitala chitala (assembly GCA_025773905.1). Lineage (NCBI taxonomy): Eukaryota > Metazoa > Chordata > Actinopteri > Osteoglossiformes > Notopteridae > Chitala > Chitala chitala. The sequence goes on along the minus strand of JABJVR010007614.1, from coordinate 4,463 downwards.
AACATTAATCTGCTCGGTATAGCCAGACTTGAAATGGATCACAACTCTTTTGACACGGGCTGACTCACATCTACTACTTCCTGTGACATCACATTTCTTTAGCAGATAGAGTATTCTGACACAGGAGCATGGAGTCACCTTGCAGCTTCCTGTCATGACCTCCTTGTCATGAGCTAATGGATGGAAATTTTCTTTTTAAGACCAACCAGGAGTAAGCAGGTGGCACAGTCCTAGTTTCCACATGGTACGACATGTGCCCTGAGTGTGTGTGAGTGGTACACCTCAGGCAGATTTGGCAAGGCTACGTCCTGTTGTTCCTAGCAATGGAACTTTACAAATGCATATTAATTACTACTGACAGTTCATATTAACCCTTTATAAGCCTCGGCATGGAGGCTGCCATGTCATTCCATGCCACACTCATACCAGCTCCAAGAACATTTTACCATTAATTTCTTAAATAAATTAGTCATTACAAATTGTACAGTTGTTGAATCTGTAGTTGTACAGATACTTTTTTATTCTCAGATAATTTACACCAGCAGTGAATATATAGGTGTGGTTTTTGAGATGGTAGCCCCATTGGGTGGTCATGCCTCCCCCTTTACTTTATCCATGACTGATGTAACTGTGTCTTGTTTCCCTGTTTCTCTCTCTCATCTAGTTTCCTTGCTATTTCTATCTTGTCTAGTCTCCTCTGTAGCTTATTGGTAGCTTGTTTTACTCAATCTTCTGTTTGAGTGCACCTAGTACTACTTTCCTGTTTCCTTTATATTTGAGCCTGCTTTCTCCTTTGCTCTTGACTTCTCATTTGGTCTCTTGTCATATCTAGTATGGTTCATGTTTGGTCCTGAGTCTTTCTGCATTCATCCTAATTATTGCTATTTGACTGTGTCCAGGTCTTGCCTTGTCCTCGTTCATGTTCTTGTTGTTTTACTAGGTTGTTTCTCCCTGCCTGTGTATTCTTGCCCATGTCTTGCTCTGGTTCTGTGCCCTGTTGCATTGTGATTTATGGTCCTGCCCTAGCTATCCTCATTTCAGTTTAAAGTCAGCTAGTGTTGTTTCCTGTGTCCTGTTTAATAAAATGCTCTACAACTAGTCCTTCCCTTATCTTGCTTGCGTTGGTCTCTGACCAAAACTTATAACAATACGATATAGGTTAGGTTTGAACAAACCCAACTATTAAAGCTGAAAAAAACTAAGAAAACAATGAATGTACAAGGTGCTTATAAATTAATTGTTCTGTTGCTCTCATTGCATAACCCAGCAAATAAGACCTTGTGGACCCCTCACCACAGCAGGTGCAAACTGTCATATGGAGCAGTACAATACCTCCCATGCCACTTATCCCTAGTGTATGATGTAGGCAGAAGACAAAGTCACTGCTAATTACAGTCCTTGACATTGAGGCATACTGCACGTATGGTGCACAATAGACTCAGTTGTTCCAACCACGGGGCATGGGCTGCACAAATGACATATCTGTGGTATGTGTCAGGCAACAACACCTCTGCAAACAGCCTAAGGACATGGGTGGGGTTAACAGAGGCTGGGGGTGGCGTATGCTCTGATAATCATCATGGGGTGAGCAGGATAAGGGTGACTGAGCTGCCTACGTGTGTGTTTGCTGTTTGCTTCCTCTCTGTATTGCTGGGGTATTCCACTTTTTTTTTGTGACAAGCCTTCTCCTGTTACCTTTGGTACGTCCTGGTTCTACCAGTCAACAGGAAATGATGAGTAACCACATTGACTGTAAAGGCTTTTCTGTGTTTCCTTGTGTCCTGAACTATGAACTTCCTTCAGGGTGTTTAGATAGGACCTGGCTGACTGAAACATGGCTCTTCTTGCACATTTTACTCATTATTTAATGAAATGTTTGGCCAGATCCGGATCTGTTCCCCTCACCCAGCACTGTCCCCCAGGATGGACTGCCACTTCCTTCAGGAGCTTTTACTCTCCCCCTAATGGTTTTTCCCAAGTGGAGCAGGACATGTATATTCCTTTGATTCCAGTTAAATTAAGTCATTGATTGGGATAAAGTTATTTTCTTAAATCAGAATGTTTAGGAATACGACACATTTATGTCCAATAGAGCATTCAGGTTTGTGCTATGTGAGGAGTGTGACTGACACTGCAATGTGTAAGGTGACGCAGGGATATGCTAAGTCATACAACAGCCACTCTTGTCCTCCTCCACACCCTTTATTATGGCCAATGGCCCCACAGGGCAATCCAGTCCATTCAGTGTTCATTGCACATGATAGATTAGATTTATGTCCAAGCTCCACCCCCAAACCTTCCAAGTTACCGTGACTTGCTGGTCATGGCACTGGTCATTCTTCCCACCAACCAATGACGCTGTGCTTTAAGACCCGGTCTGTTGCCTGCAAGCTGGCCCTGTCTTAGACACACACACACACACACACACACACGCACACACAGTCCCCTTCTTTTCCCTCCCTCTAGGCTGCCCATAAGCTCAGTCACAGTGAACAGCTGTACCAATTTACATGCTCAACAATGTGGCCAAATCCGCACACAGGCCATACAGTGAGAGAGAGAAAGAGAGAGAGAGAAATAGAGTAAGTGAGTGAGAGAGAGCGAGAGAGAATTTATTAAACCTTCAGTTTTACTGTGTCTATGGAAAAGGGAGTTAACCTTTTAAGCAGGACAAAGAAATTAATCCCACAAATGCCTCACGGTCATCTACTCCTAGCATGTCAACACAGTACACACACATCTGTGCAAAAAATTTCTTCATATAAACACAGTAAATCCAGCCCTGGGAGATGCAGGCATTGCTGTCCATTGGGCATGGCTGTCCATTGGCACCCCTAAGAGCATTAAGGTCTTGAAAATATTATGACAGGGATTTGAAACGTAGTACAATAGAATCCCATGATATAATTGGCGATCAAATACTTGATGATTATGTGGAAGTATGATGAAGTAAGTACTATAGCACCAAAAGTCTTAGTTTGCATATATATACTTTTTCAAAATTTACAAAATGTACATGATACCAAACAATAATTTGTATTTTTAAAACTGTCACTGCATCTTCTCTTAAATACGTATTGTGTCTAACGTAATGGTTTTCATATCTGTGATATCACAGAGTACAGTATTGTTTTATCATTTGAGTCTAACAAGATTTAAATAATATGATGCTTATTTTGTTTTCTATGTTACCTTTTCATTGTATCCATAGAGGGTGGCATGGTGACTTAGAGTTGCCTTACATCTCCATGGTCATAAAGTCAAATATGTGTGTGTGTGTGTGTGTGTGTGTGTGTGTGTAGCTTGCAAGTTCTCTCCATATTTGAGTTTCCTCCCACAGTCCAAAGATATACAGGTTATGTGAGCTGAGAACTCCTCATTCTACTTGCTTTGTGTGTTTATATGTCTGTGTGTGTGCATCCTGCGATGGGTTGTGTCTTGTCCAGGGTGTTTCCTGCCTTGCACCCTGTGATGTCTGGCCCAGCCCACCTGTGACTCTGCAATAGGATAAGCAGCAGGATAATGCATGTACATATGAATACTATCAATGGCTCACAGGACAAAACTGTGAAGATTGACTTTTAGCACCGACATCCATGGGAAATGAAAAGTGTACACTGAGTAGCCATAAGATAAAGACCATCCCAAGTGAAGTGAATAACGTTAATTATCTTGTGATAGTCTGGGGTATATTAGACAGTAAGTTCACAGTTGGTTTTCATAGCTGATGTTTTGGAAAGGAATGGACAGGCATAAAGACCTGACTGACTTTGATCATTCTTATGCCCAGCCGACTGGGTCAGAGCATCTCCAAAACTGGCTTGTGGGATACATGTGGGATGCTCCTGGTCAGCTGTGGTGCATATCTACTGTCAAGGGTGGCTCAATGGGTAGAACAGCAGTTTGGGATGTCGACGTTTCCCAGTTTAAGTCCCAGCCCAGCCACCAGGTGTGTCCTTGAGCAAGACACCCAGAGCTAGCTCATTGTAGCCTGTGTGTGAAATGTAAGTCACTTTGGATAAAAGCATCTGCCAAATGTAAAGGGACAAATCATTAAAATTGATGAGAGGGTTTGGGGCACCCAAGGGTCATAAAAGTGAGAGGTTAATGAAGACTGTCTGGTCTGAATTGAGAGAAGGGCTACTGTGGCATGAGTAATGGAAAATTTTAATGATGGTTGCTGGAGAAACGTGTGCAGCACGTTCTGTTGTGTATGGGCTACCAGATCAACAGTGGAGCCCATATGAGCCTTGCCTACTTTTAAAAGTACCTATATCCTCAGCCACTTTCACTCTGTGGTAAGCACAGAAATTGACCCGTTGCAGTTTGCCTATAGGCCAAACATCGGTGTGGATGACGCGGTCATCTACCTGCTGCATCGGGCGTTGACTCACCTGGAGACTGCCGGAACCGCTGTGAGAGTCATGTTTTTTGACTTCTCAAGCGCTTTCAACACCATTCAG
>JABJVR010007612.1:0-11347 GCA_025773905.1 Chitala chitala | reverse complement strand
GATGGGCTCCAGGTTTCCCCGCGACCCTCACCAGGAATAAGCGGTTAAGATAATGGATGGATGGATGGATGTTTAAAGGCTATGTGAGCTGCAGTCTGAGTCACAAGGTGTCTTGGAAAGGCTTTGTGGTGGTCTAGCCCTTGCCTGAATTTTGTGTTGGCCACCCTCACTGCATTGCCATTATTTATAGAAGAGGACTCCCTCGCCCCTTGTCGGTCAGACGTGCCGGTTCTCAAAGCATGCTGCAGCTCAGACCTGATACGTTTCATCTCCATCGTGCTTTTATCTACCGTGACGTGGGTGAGTGGAAAACCCGGCTGTGCGTACGATACTGACTGTACGCCCTCCTGTCTCCTCTATGTTCCCCATATTTAACACCACAGCATTAATATTTAAGTAGGGGCCTTGATTGCTTAGATTGCAAGAACAGTTTCAGCCCTCTTAGCAGAGAGGAATCGCCTAACAGGTTTCACATTTCAGCAAATAAATAAGCAATGGCCCTGCAGGGACTGGTGGTGTTATCCAGTTTCTGGAAAACATTGCCCTGGTGTTTGGAAGTCCTGAACAGAGTAAGCAAAGTGCAACACCAGTTTAAAAGCATGACGAGTACTGGCATTTCTGTGGTGAGCAGCGGTTGTTGTGTGCTGTGAATATGCCAGAGGGCAGACAGGGCCATGTGGCACTAGGGAACAGAAGGTTAGCTGCTCATGGCAGTGGTGCAGATTTGAATGAGGTGATGCAACACTTTAATTTTGGAGGACAGACTGAAATCAACATGTTCTCAAGTACTGGGAGACAGTCTTTGCGCATTAGTGAGGAGCCAGTGGTGAGTGGGTGAGACTGAGTTGTGGGTGGGCATGTGGGAGGGCTTGAGGTATGAGGGACTGGTTAAGGGAGGGCCTGAGTTATGGGTGGGCCTGCTTCCACATCACTGTCTTATCTGCTGATCTCCAAAAGCGGTTTGCTACACTGGATTGGATTCCTGGTCCAAAGGGAATTCCCAGTGTTGAATTTCATTTCCGGGGACAGGAAAAGCACTAGGCACGATCGATGGGTCCACAAATTCTTAATTTCCTCCTTTAATTTCCACAGGCTCTTTGGTTACAGCCTCCAGAGTTGGACACCAGCAGTAAATGTTAATAGCAGCAATTAGTTATGAGTCGCTGAACAGCGATATTAAACAGGCCATCAAGATGCTTGCTACTGTTGGGACTGAAATGCTAGATTTAGAATTGGAGTGCATGAGCACAGAATTGCAAACTGTCTGGTCTTTCTGGAATACACAGGTCCCATCTGACCCTCATCTGACCAGTGTTAGATACATTGATACTGAATCTAGGGTTCAATTAAATCTTTTTTTAATTATGCATGTTCAAAGATAATCAGATATTCGGTTAGTTCATCAGTCAGCATAACGCTGAAAGCTCTTCACTGTAAGGTCCTCCTGGTTATGTTCTAGGGAAGGAACAGGTCTTGTGAATCTGATGTGGAGAACTGCTTCATACGGGCTACGCTGTAATGAGTTCAGGAGTATGTAGATGGGGCTTTAATGTGCCTTCTAGTTGTGTGTGTGTGTGTGTGTGTGTGTGTGTGTGTGTGTTTTAACCCATGTATTCATTACTCATTTCAAGATGCTCATCTCAGACGTGGTTCCTGAAAGGCAGAAGTCCCATTTCATTCCAACCAATATGATAACACACAACCAGTTTACTGCCTATGATGGGACTATGGCTAATTAGCTTTTTAATTACATTGAATGGTTTGATCTTTAAGAATAAATGGCTCTGTAGATGCACAGTGCTTTAATACAATGACCTACAGGATCTAACTGGATTCTTTATTTTAGGAATTTCCAGTGCATAAATTGTACTGTTTGACTATGTTTCCTGTTACACTTAAATGCATGGCTGCAGTAGTGGTGTCCTTACTGTTAGACTGCTGCTGCTGCTGCTGTTTTCTTAAATTGGGATGAAGGTCAGATTGTCTGCTCTCCACACTGTCTATATTTTCCAAGGACAAATCAGGTCCCTGCACATTGGTGCCTGTTTGCTCGCTCTTCCATCTGTGGCCTTTTGATAAGTTCCAGATAAATGTCATATCGTAATGTGGTGCCATATCCCATCAAAGTATTCCCAAGTAACTCAAAAATATTTTCAAATGACCTACATGGAGAAAGGAAGGCAATCAGTGCCATTTTAAAACACAAAAGAAAACAACCGAAAACTGCAAACACTTCTGGTTTTATTTTATTTTTTTAACTGTTACAAATCAAGAAAACGACCGGTATTGTTGTAAAAGTATTGTGTAGGCGATGATTATAGTTTAATATAATTAAGATTACTTGCTGGATATTTTCAGCACTAAAGTCATCTTTTTACACTGACTGCTCTCAGAAGCTTTAGACACGTTATACATGTAAAATTGATGTAAACATGGTGAAATGAATCACATTAACATAAGAAATTGATAAATGGCCACTTTTAAGATGTCAAATGACATTGAGGCTTTTCTCCAGTCAGGAAAGCTCAACTTCAGCACCAGTTAGTGTGTTGAATTGATCACACCACTCAGGGCTGTGAAGTCGGTACACAAAACCTTCGTCTCCGACTTCTGACTTTATGGTACCCCTGACTCCAGTTCTTCAGTTTGTTACCACTGTCTCTGAGTCCACAACTCCAACTCACAGCACTGGTTTAAACTCTGACCATTTTACTAGTCATATAATAATATTTAGTATTATTATTATTATTGTTGTTATTATCGTTATCGATATTACACATCCTATAACAGGACAATCTGTTGACTTCTCCTGCCTATCTTAGGCCCAAATCGTAAGATACGAGTCTGCAGGCCTAGCCTAGGCTCAAATGTTGTTTTGGGGGTAAAATTATTTGGAAAATATGGGCCTAAACCTATATTACACCATGGGGGTCAACTTATACACCGGATCGACCATAAATTTTGTCAGAGTTGGTACATTTTTACCAACTACAGTAACCAAATAATTGCATCCAGCTCCGCAGCCTTCGGACTGCTGCTGAAATGAGGACTTCAGCTGCACGTATTGCTCATAACCTGACATGTCTTTTTCCTTTCACAAAGTCTGCTAGCCTTTAAAGAAGCTGAGAGATTGTACATGAATGCTATAATGTAACGGGCATATTTTGCTGCATCGTCCTTTTGGATTACTGTTTCCTCAGCAAGGAAATAACTGATTTTCTACGTGGGAATGAGAGTGTTTCTCTGCATTATCTGAACTACAGGAGGACCCCAGAGCAGAAGATGAAGAAGATGAATGCGAGAAATCAGCTCACTCTCAGCAGACCCATAATCATATCCGGTTTCCTCAAAAGCTTCTGTTCTTTTAAGTTGGGATGATGGTAATTTTCCTGCAAGTCTGTCCTCAGGGCTTGGCTGTTAAAGTGACCGCGATGTTACTGAGGCGGCTACTTCAGGCCCAGTCATGCTTTGGTGGATCTGCTGCTGCTGTTTTATTAGCTCAGAAGTTTATGTCGGTCAGAAAGATTAGTGGTTAAGCTTGTTCATTTTCAAGGTTGTTTGTTTGCTTTTTATATCTTCATCAATGATACTAAGACTAGAATAGACAGTAGTTTGCATCAGCAAAAACTTAAATACATGACAGAATGCTGTAACTTCTTTTCCAAGCTCAGTGGGGGAAAATATGCAATGCAGTTTATTAACTTATTTATTTTTGGTGTCAGCTGTTACAATGAGGTGTAATTATCTCCACAATGATCGGTAAGATTTAGTGCCAGTCTCCATGATCTCCTGCTTTCCTCGGGCTGGTGAAGTTGGTGTCGTCATGCTCAGCGTCCACAATCTCCACGTGTGAAGATTACATCCCTGACAGCCGTTAGGCGATTGCAGTCTGTTTCTACATCGGGGCTTCTTAGAAGCAGCTGTGCATCCGTCCTGTAGCCTAAGCCCCAAAGTTCAGCAGTGGAGAACGTGCACATTCGACGCTGATGGGCTTCACCGATCAGTTGTTTCCTGCCACGTCATCCTGTCATCTCCGTTTGCATGCTGTCGCGCTGTTGACGTTCCTGCGTCTATGGCAGCCAGTTTCTGCTTGATGTAAATGTTGCAGGCCTTTGACAGCGGAGGCCTGCCATTTGAGGATACAGCTCCACTCAGAGACGTGTGCGCACTACACTGGTTTAACACCGGTAGGGAAGAAGCGACAACAGTCTGCAATTAAGAGCAAGGAATGTAGCCTGGTGCAGTGAGGGGATGCTTCTCTTGACAGGAAGTAGCGTGCATGTCTGTGTGTTTTCAGTTGAATAAGAGACACACTAATTTTGTAGTGCAGAGGCCTAATGAACTGAATTATCTGCTAGGAGCAGAAAATGTTGGCTGTTAATAAAGTGTTTATGTGCATAGGTGTTACACTATCAACTGAAAGTTGATCATTAATGGATACTAATAGAAAATTCTTAGTTTTTTTTTATTATAAGGGCATTTACATTATTTGGATAATTGGACAACTTTTTGTCATGCTGTCTAGTTAATACTTTCCATATTTTTCATGCATTTTTGTGTAGATGGTACCTGAATTAGTTTTTCAGCGGTATAATTGTAGCTCAAGATCCAATTTCAGGGCAGTACAATTTCCCATGCAGCTGTGGGTAAATTTAAGGGTAAATCCTGTTTAAGCAAAGGGGTGGGTATTCTATGGGAAACTTTTGCAGTCAGTCAGTCTGGGTTCAAAGGTACCTTTGCTCCATCCCCAACCACCCCCAAAAAAGATTCCAAGATGGGTGACCTGACATACTAGTGTCCACGATTACTTCTGTCCAGGCTTTCTGCCTGGGTAGGTCAGTCCAGAAAATAAAAAATATATAATGTTAATAAATAAAATAAAAGGCCTGTATGATCCTTTAGCGTAAGCTTTTCCCAATAAACAGTATTTGTATGGTGTATGAGTGTCATCTCTCAGAATGGTACCCTATTCAGGTGTACTTGCCAAGGAAAGACAACACAAATGCTTTGTTATAAATTTTCTGGAAATTGTGGAAATCTCCACATTTTCTGTTGTGGCTCACATTAGGATTTGATGTCGTTGAATCGCAATATTTCATCACAACGCATAAGCAGCGAGGGACTTTTAACCATGTCGTTGCGCATTCATTTGTTTAGTTTGCTTTCAGTCAGTCGATTGTTTTTTCTCAGCATTGCGGTTATGGCGACACGAATTGTATGGGCTTTTATGTCTGTTAGGAAGCCTTCTTTTCTGTAGTTCTGTGACAAATGTGAGAACTTGAGGTGGGACGAGGGAAAGTTGTCACTTAGTTTTAACATTGGCTTTGTGTTGAGTTACACTGCTGTTTCTTTAGGACTGCACTTGTGGCTTGGCGTTAAGTAGCAGTTGAACAGCCAATCAGAAGGCAAGGAAAGGAAGCAGACATAAGTGCAGAAGCAAGGGTTTTCAAACTGTGGCACTGTGGGCATCCCCTCAGAGAAACCCAGGGTACCGTGGCTCTCCAACACCTCCCCCCTAACACTCAATGATTAATATTACTATTCTGCTGTTGTACAGCATAGAGTATTACCTAACAACAGTGCCACAATACATATTGCTTTAAGCAATAACTGTGGATGTGCAACAAAATACAGTTTGTGTTTATATGAAAATTGAAGTGCTGGTATAGACCAGCAATATTAACAAAGTAAATCCCAAATTCAGATAAACTCAATATTTCTTCCATTTGGGTTTAGCTACGGTGCTACTAGGCAGTGATGTTCTTCATTTCAAACATCGCTTCATGCTGCAGAGCATTAAACACAGGCTGGCTTTTTGGACATCTGCTCTTTATTCGTTATTACCCCAAAATGGCCCTCACCAATTAAACAGCAATTATACCACAGACACCTTCACTGCTGATCCTAGACATGAACTGTAAAAACAGTGTGTGACATAACACCCCATATATTTTTATTTCTTTTGGCAGTTTCTTCAAAACCTATGGCAACTATCTTGGCTAAGTACCCAGATAGATATTTTTTGTTTATCTCTGGCCAATGACGATCGGTCTACACCCTCCTTACCGTGCTGCAGTGCTCCTGTTTGAAAACCTCTGCCTTATATACATCGAGGCTGAGTCAGTACACAGACCTTCAGCTTTGACTCCTCAATCTATGGCACTTCTGACTCCACAGTACTGGTTTAATCTGTCCATTTTATTAATCATATAAAAATAATAACAGGATACAGTAAGTAAAACATTTCTAATTTTATATGAATTGGAAATATTTGTTGACTTCTGCTGCCTAGTGTGGGCCCAAATTGTAAACTATATGATATGGGGAAACAATCCACTGGTGTGATGCTGTCCTGTGAGACATGGAGGGAGCCATCAGGCTGGGGGGATCAGAGAGCCAATATAAAATTATGTGAAATTCCACTGGACCCATTGTTAGAATTTCTCTTGATAGTGGATTAAAATGCAACTCAGCCAATAGTCATGCCTGATGTCAGCCTGTCATACCGTCCCTGACAAAATCCTGAACAAACATTAATCTGGCCTTTCAACAGAAATAACTGCGGAACATGAACATTTCCTGTGTCACGCTGACCTTTTTGTGATGTGCTCACAGAATGAATGAATCTCGTGGCCTTTTTTCGTATTCTGTTTCTAGGTGATGGATAGATTTCATTTCTTAAATAATGTGCAGCGATGTTGCAGGAAGCAAAAACCAAAGGCGGATGCCTATTCTTTTTTTACGTATTTTGAAGACTGTCAAATGAGAGCGACACCAGAATAGACAAAACTTAACAACGGGAGTTTTAGTAATGCCAATCAAAGCAGAAGCGTGTGACATGTTCACTAACTCCATATGATGTGTGACTCAGGGCCTTTGTGTGATGTGTCATGACAGAAGGCTAGGGTACAGTTCCACAAAAAGTGTCTTTTTAAATGTATTTATTCATTTATTTTCTGCATGCCGCTGCTAAAACGCTGCGTAGGTTGGTAGATGAAGCCAATCTGTGGTGAGGAACAGATGAGACAGAGACTGTCCTTCATGTCAGTTAGTCTGGTCTAGAAAAGCAAGGTAAGGCAGAGTGGCCTGTTAGTCACACCTACCCGCGCTGGGCTGCGCGGGCCACATTCTCTGTCTACACCAGTTATAGTAAGCAACTCCTGCTCTTATGTTTTTTTTTTTTTTTTGTATTAAAGATGTGTTTTAACTTGGTCTTGAAGGTTTGCGTGTTACTTTCCTTGCCATTGCCACATAGTACACATAATCAGCACTTCTACAATAAGCAACCTGAATAGTAATTGTCTTGCACATTGGCTTGGGAATGAGTTTAGTGTGAGAGAGAGAGATAGTGAGTGAGTGAAGGTGAGAGAGAGAGAGAGAGAGTGAGAGAGAGAGTGAAGGTGAGAGAGAGACTGAGTGAGTGAGTGAGAGTGCCCCCTAAGTATTGGGCTTGCATCAAGTCAAAGTTTTGGAGTTTATTCACTTAATGCATAAACTTGAACGATTACAAAGTATATATTTTTGATAATATATTTACACTGAAGTTTAATATTGACATTGCAAAGCATGCAATTTAGCATTGGATTATATTTCACTATAAATAATACATAAAAACTTAATGTTACGAGATAAGAAGATAGCAGTAGGCTTTTAAAAATGTTTTGGTTTGGCAGAAATTAGGCATCATTACCATGACATTTAAAAATTAGCTTTAAAATTAGCTTTTAACCTGTTTAGCTGTGTTTTTGTGAAAAGTTTTGTTTGTGGTTTACACTTCTTCAAGAATAACACCTTTTCATTCCAATTTAAATGTATTTTCTCCCTTCTTCATTCCTACCTATTCTTTTTACATCATTCACCAAAGTTCTCATTCTTAATCATTCCATTGTCATTGTGCCCTTGGTGTTCCAATTGCTACTCAGCTGCCTGGTGTGTGCAGGGTTAGCCGTGGCGTGGCGTTGATGTCAGGAGGTACGCCAGGCAGGGGCTGCCCTGCACAGACTGCCAGATCTTACTGTATATTATCATTTTTCTTAGCTGTCCGTGTCTTTCTGTGTAAATTGGGCAGAATGAGTATACTGATTGATTAAAATAAATGTTGTTTTTGTTATTTATTGCTTATTCTGTAATGTTCATTATATTTTCTGTCTGGAATAAAGGCTTTATCCTGTTCACCCCAGTGTAATTGGCAGTGTAGTTGTAAGTGGTAAAAACGTGCAGAACGCCAGTGTTGTGTTGGTGGAGGAAGCAGGTGCCTCTGTCTGCCTCTGTGGTGACTGACACACCTGCTGAGGTGCTCTGCTCTTGTGTAACGCTGGGCGAACTGATGGCCAGCTCAAGAAGCAGATGGTGATTAACACTGTCATAATTTTGTCTGGTAATTGCACACAGACTGTGATGGGGGGAAATGTAACTGCTTGCTGAGTGGAATTCTTACCCATTTAGTAAATTACATTTTGTCCTTCTGGTTTTAGTGACGTTTTATGTCCTGATCATGGAAGGGTTTAAGTGATTCCAATGAAAACCTTTGAAATTGATTGACTTTTTGTACTTGTATGGCAGAATTGTTGCTTACAATGTTTTTTTAGCGTATGCTGTTAAGTAAACAGTCATGCTGAAGTGACGCAGTTGGTAATAGGGATCCTGCTTTTAACTGAACGCTGTTGAAGGATTGTCACTGATGCAGTTAAGGCGTGGGTGTGGTGTGGTGTGGGGTGGGGGGGTACTTCCTATTGATTTAATCAGTATCCTTGAATCTGTCCTAGAACTTTTCTGATGCTGATTTGAGGTAGTGAACTGAAAAACAGAACTGCAGTCATGAGTATGAGACAAATTTTATCTTTTAAAGCTGTTTGGTGAAACATGTCTGTCGTTTCTAGTAATTTCAGAAAAATGTTTTTCTGTGGAAAAGTTAGTTGTTACTCCTCAACTTTTAGTTTTTTTTTTTTTACCGGTCCTTTGGTCCTGCTGCTCAATATGGATCATACACAAATCCAGATTTATATCTCGGCACACATGGAGACCAGTGGAATGTACCAGACGATGGATGCTTGTTTCTATAAATTTTTCATTAAATGCAACCTAGAAACACGAGCCATATGTCAGGACGTAAAATATCCTTGTAACAGATTTTTGGACACACAAGGCAAGCTGAGCCAATGGTAGTCCAGAGGGTTTGCAGCAGCGTCATGACTCTTATTTACCTGTCCCTGGGCTCATTGAAAAAGACCAACGACCAGCGTGAGTGTGATCAGAACCAGGTTCTGAGGTCCCAACAGAAGGTGAGGTGTACAGTAATAGGGAAGTTTATAACACATCTATTAGAATGGCAAGTTTGTAAAGGGAGAACCTGCTGTTGCCTTGAAAATTGGGTTTGAATTAGACATGTGGCAATGTTCTATATAGGACATACAGCTTTGCAGTTAAATAATACAGTTATTTTTTCCCCCATCACACAGGATTTAGCAGAATGCCTTAAATAAAACTCTGGGTCATTAGTGTTTTATTAAATTTTTTTCCAACTCACATTCATTGCTTTTATTAGCCACACAAACAGATGTCAAAACCAGCGTCTTTGTTTTGCCTATTAAAGGCATTTCAGGTCTGCTGGCTTTAGCTACGCCGCAGAATCCTGACAAAGACCCGCATTGTTCTGTCGGAAATCTGCAGAACCCACTCGACGGTTCTTTTATTCCCTGTCTTCTGCTTGATCGCACAGCCGTGACCCAGGGTGGTTTATCCTTTAAAATAAGCCCGGGCGTCCTCGGGCGATATGTTGCGATGCTATTCTGAAACACCCGCGTGGTGAAATACTTATTCAGCGGTAATGCTAGGCTAGGGGCCAAAAAGAGTGCGGTTTTGGAAAGAAAGGAGGCTTGGCGGGGCACCGTGCACAGCCGACGAGGGAGTGTGCGAGTCTGCCCAGTATTGTGGCAGAATGCGTGATTGTTTGGTATCCATGGTAAGTGACAGAGGCTGTATAAGGAAAACGAATGTAATGTGATAGTTTTAATGAAAATTGTTCCTCTCCGCTTATTTCTTAATTTCCTCATCCTTATCTTTATATGTTCACTTCGTTTCTCCTTTTCTTGTCTTGCACTTACCTTTCACATGATTTCATGTAGGATAGGATTGTGGTTTTATTGTCATTCAGCTGTATACTGTAGCTACAGTACACAGTGAAATGAAACAAGGTTCCCCAAGACACCAGGTGCTACATAAAACAACACAACAACAAGACAGTATACAAGAGTATATACAGGATGCAAAAACAGCAGGTAGTACTATACATATCTTTTGCCATTTCTGTATATATTTGCAGTGACCTATGCGCTCTTCTGTGTGTGTGAAAGTATGAAAAAACAGGACAAAATTAATACACAAAGGAACTATTAACTTGCCCACAGTGTTGAAGCAGCTTAGAAGGTTTAAAAGCCTCATTTGTTAGTCTCGTTGTTCTTGCCTCAGAAATAAAAGAGAAATGTTTTTCATTCAAATGTTGTTTTGGACATTCTGATTCCAGTATTGTGAATCGAACTGCATCGTTACAGCCCTAGATATAACACATTTGGTAATTTAGTTGCACTCTGGTTTTACAATAACTAAACTCAGAGCCTGTTTATTTTCAGTTTTTTGGCTTGTTATGCTCATCTTATAAGTGTTTATACTTAAGGAAATGGGTCTGTAACTATAACATGGATGCACTTAGCACACCATGTGAGCTGTAATTGGAAAAACAAACAAACAAACACACAAGCAAACAAATGAGGCTGAGTGGTTTCCTCACATCACTTGTGACATCTTAAACAACAGTGTTGAGTTTCACAGAAGCTTGCTTAACTGCATCTCTCAAACAAATAATCCTATTAGGCAAATCAGTGTCCCAATTCACAAAGTGTTCTGCAAACCTGCTACATAATTGTAGGTAAACTGTAATTATAAACTGGGTTTATACGTTGTGTAGCATTAATCATGTGTGAGACCTGTCCCAGTCAGTAAGTTCTTGATGCTCGAAATGCTCACCTTGCCTTCCTGCCTTTCCTAAAGCAATTTTGAAACAGGATGGAACGCCCAACAATGTAGTGTTTCCAGACACTCAGATGTCGTAGATCAGTTTCCTTTCCCCCCAGTTTGTTCACCTGACACAATTTCCTCTGACTTTGCTGGAGTCGGCACGGTTACTCTCCTTAACATGTCGTTTTTCAGTTCATCACTGGCCGCAGCAGCAGCATTAAGGGGTGACCTGGGCTGGATTTAGTGAGCTTTTCTGAGCCAGTTTTCAATAGACAGGAGTCAAGGAGCCACTGCAGGTGGGGGGGGGGGGACGAGGGGGGGTGTGCAGTAGGGA
>JABJVR010007611.1:0-11347 GCA_025773905.1 Chitala chitala | reverse complement strand
ACAGCACTCAGCACTGCACAGCGGCCACGCCTCCCTCACAGCACTCAGCACTGCATAGCGGCCACGCCTCCCTCACAGCACTCAGCACTGCACAGCGGCCACACTCACATTTCTTTCTGTCATAAGTCCGTAGGAATCCTAGAATCCTTTCCACTTCCTTTTCAGTAGCTTCTTGCTGCGATTCCTCCATTTTCTTCAACTGAAATAAAGACGCATAAAATTTACAGTGCTGCTGACACTGTAAAGATGCTCTACACGTGTGGCTGGAGATTTCATTACAAACAAGTCCCCCCTCTATATGTGTGCTGGGAGATTGCATCACAAACGAATCTCCCTTTACATGTGCTCATGACAGTCCTCACTATTTTGGTGGTACTTACACAGGGGCAATTGTGCTCAAAGACATCATCATCTTAAGTTACAGCAAATGTAACACAGTTGATGAATAAACACTAACACACCCAAATAACGTGGGGTCTAAACATTGACATGTAATCTAGTTTATTCTACGAGTTCAATCACACAACATTAGCTAATTTCAGTTTTACACTGAAAAAATGAAACTGCTACATTATTAAAGGAGCATTTTCCACTTTTTTCTGATTTCAAAGTGTCTTGTGTGACTGTAGAAACATCGTTCACTAGGGGGCGCACCTGAGTAGGCATAATCCTCATCACTTCCTTGTCTTTTGCTTTCTTCTGTCGTTCCACTCTGGGCCGTGGTGGTGGAGGCTCCGCAAGAAAAGAACCCAACCTTGAGCAAAACAAACGGTGTTAAACACACAAACACCCTGTACATTACCTTGTACACAATAACTACACATTCGTTATGGGCACCACGCAATATGAAGGCTAATGAACACACACCTGATGTGTATTCACATTCAGAAAAGAGTCATGATATTGTACTCTGAGAAAATGCACTCTAACTTAACCCAAAGCTTTCTAAAAATATCAAATTTTACAAATAGGTAACAAGTTAGCTGGCAATCGTCTTGAAGAATGTTACATCAAATGTTTTTATAATTCTTCATATTCTGGATACCTACTTATATTCTCAAGAATGAGAATACAATATTAATATTTTTCTTACTGCCAATTCAGTATTACACCAAACAGTTCAGAAAATTTTATACCAAAATCAGATTAGTAACAAATTCTTAAATATGGGAGTTTATTCCAAACACATATTCGGTTTATAAACTGAACTGAACCGTTTCCCACTTGTCTAGCATTGACACAATAACGCATCTGAGATAGTGTGGAAGCGAACGCGGCACTCACATGAAGTGGAAAGTGGGCGCCGTTTTAAAGCAGGTCTCCGCTCTCCTGGCAAGCCGGTGCCAGGCGCCCTCAGGTAGGTAACCTCCTGATGGTCCTTCACCATCGCTCTCCTCAGCCTCCTCTAGCCGATTCAATCCCATGAAGGACAGCTGTGCGTTTCCCCACGCAACACGTCAGAGTTATGAACAGGAACAAAACTTTCCCTTGTCATAATTACTCTTGCTTAAATCATTAAATATGCAGTATTTGTACACCACTAGAGTCTTGTTAAGAAATGCCGTGCAGCAGTTACTGAAACAATGTTCACTGAGTGCTAAAAGGTAATCGGTGGCTAAAACGAGGTTTTCGAAGTCCGTAACGGGTAATGTGTGTGAGAGCGTGGTATAAACCAAAGAGTAAGAAAGTAAGGAGCCAAGACAGAACTCACTGGGGTGTGGAGTAAAGCAGCAAACATGTAACAGCATCACCTACAACTGGAGTCAACGGCCACCATGCACTCAACGGCATCATTTTGCCTCATCAGGTGCTCAAAATTCACGTCTCTACATGCATTTCAGTTGACTGATTCAGCAGTGGAGGGTTAATTGTGCGAAAAAGAAAGGCAAAACTCGACAGGTCCCCAGGGTAAATGTGCTCCAGGACCTGACTATTACCAGGTGCTCGACGTAGGCAAAAGTGTCAAAGGCGGAACCATCAGCTCGCAGCTGATTGGCTTTCTCCCTGCCAAGGTCTGTTGCTAGAACCAGGAACTGGGCGTCCAGGGCCGCCTCCCGGGCTTGACGAACTGGTCAGGGAAGAAAGCATGCAGGGGTCACTAAGGTACAGACCCACCATTCTGTTACTAAACTACGAGGTCTGGGGCCTGTCTCACAAAGCAAGTTTGAACCCACTATGGTTTAAACTAAGCCGCTGCTTTCTAAACCTACCGAGTGAAATCAGGACTAGCGCTTCTCACAACAGTGGTTATAAACTTTCTTCAACAAGCCAGCTTTAAGCTCTCGGGCCAAGATTAATTGCAGAGCGCGTGCACATAAAAGTGTGACGTCTGCAGAAAGCAGCCAATCATGTGAAATGTCCCGTGACTCTTACTTTCACAGCAAAAAGCAAAACGTCATTATTACAAAATATCTGGAATACAAGCAATGTGCCATTAAAAAGGAGGAGATCCACCTCCACCAGACTTCTCTCCGGCTGAGCTGTTGACTCCCTCCATCATAGTGGGGGTTCAGTAACATGTCTGTTCTGACCCTTGTGAGGGCACCTCAAAACAGGCCCTTCAATACTTGGTATGAATATACGCTGCTTGGCCAAAAAAAAAAAAAGTCACATTGTTCCTCTAGAGGCAGTGTTATTAACTGGTAAGGCTTCAACTGGCCTGGTCTAAGCTCAGCAACGTTATGCAGGATGTCAGTTGAGTATCTGAATCTACTGAATGGCCAGGTTCTCCCATCGGAGGATTTTTTTCTTCCATGACGACACGGCAACGTCGGCCTGGAATATGCCTAATAATAATAATACATTTTATTTATAAACCACTTTACATTTGAAACCAAATCTCAAAGTGCTACAATGTTATCAACTAGCATAAGGAACACTAAGAACATTACAAAGAAATATAAAACAACCAAATAGCCTAAAAATAGTATAAAAAATGCGGTTATAAGCAATATAACTAAAAACAATCGAGCGGTCTAACTAGGATAAAACCTTTCTGGTTATGAAAGTGTAAGTCCTTTTTTAAAAGCATCCACCGTCTGCGGAGCCCTGAGGTGGTCTGGCAGGGCATTCCACAGACGGGGAGTAGCTGCCTCAAAGGCCCTGTTACCCATGGTTTTTAAGATTCAATGGGATAATATTGTAAAACAGGTTGAAGGAGCATGAGGACTGTCAAATTACTCCTGACCCTAACTGCCCCGCAAGTCTTTAGGATGTGCTGGAGAAGACTTCAGAGAGTGGTTCAACTCTCTCGTCGTCACTACAAGATCTTGGTGAAAAATAAATGCAAACTTTGATGAAGATAAATGCTGAGACGCTGCACAAGCTTGTCAAAACAATGTCACAACGAATGCGCACCTTAATCAAAGCTAAAGGCAGTCCAACAAAATATTAGTGTGAAGCTTTTATTTTGGCCAGGCAGTATGTGTATATGAACATGGCAGAATTACCATCTCCACATTTACAGCTGAAGGAGATTCAGTGAATCTTCTGGACCCCACACAAGGAAGTCAACACATCGAAATACAAGAACACCTCAAAATGTTCAGTAAAACATTTTTCAATAATTCAGGGAAAGCCTTCAGGTTTTTTTTTCTTCCTAATTTATGGTCTGATGACTACGGGATTTTCAAGGAACACTGTTGCCTTATAAATTAATTTGATATACTTGGTGGTGTGGTGGTTAGCACTGTCTCCTCACACCTCCAAGGCTGGAGTTCGATTCCCGCCTTGGGTCTGTGTGCGTGGAGTTTGCATGTTCTCCCTGTGCTTGATGGGTTTCCTCCCGCAGTCCAAAGACATGCAGTTTAAATTGACTAGTGTCTCCAAATTGCCTGTAGTGTGTGTGTGTGTGCGTGCCCTGGGGTGGGTTGGTGCCCCGCCTTGGGTGTCCCCTGCCCTACGCCCTATGTGTTCTGGGATGGGCTCCAGGCTTCCCGCGACCCTTAAGAGGATGAAGTGGTTTAGAAGATGACTGACTGACTTCAAAGTTTACTTTTAATTTCTTTGGTTGGTGATTGGTCCTCTGCTGTTTCCAATCAGTGATGGATTAACTTAACCCGCTGAGAATCAAGTTAGACATGTGGTATAAGTGATCTGCATTCACCAGAATGGAAAACAAGATTTAAAGCAAACTAAACCTAAAATTAGTTAGCTAACCTCTAAATCCTGCTTTGTCAGCCCCTGGTCTTTTAGCAATTGTCAACAGCTGTAAAGCACTGATACAAACTCTAAATTCGGTTTTCTATTAATCATCTGGGCCAAAACCAGCCCAACAGAACATTTAGCTGCACATATGTTCAATTGTAACCTAACTTGCACAAAATGATCATCCAAATAAATACAATAATGAAAGGAGAGACTCAATTATCAAATCAAATATACAACACAGCATGTAGCTGTATATTTTGTTAATAAAATGCCCTTTCTGCAAGTTACAAAATTATGTAATATAGTATAGGCCTGGAGGTGCAAGGTGATGGCGCTAACCACCATACCACCGTGCTACCCTGAATATTAATATAGTCCATTAAAAGGTGCACAACATATAAATCAAACTAACAGACACTACAAAACAATCCCTAATACAGGAATACAAGAAAGTAAATATACCACAGTGACAGCAAAAACATGAGTTCAGTAGGGAACACAATCTACTTGATTAGTTTACTAAAGGAAATTTTCATCATGGATATGATTTAAGATCGTATTTTATGCCTACCATTCTCAAAGAGTCTGTTAGCCTGTTGTAGAGCCTCTGTCAGTTTGTTGTTGGTTGGACTCAGCATGTCGTCTCGATTCTCTGCAAAACAATAAAAGTACTCAGTCATTAGCTTGCCTTGTGACATTGCAGTGTAGCAATTCGACCTAAAGTTCAAAGGTCCTCAGTGTTACACATGAGCTGCGGAAGCAGCAACTTAATGGAATCTGTCCAATTTAGGGGAGTACAAGTATTACCGAAACTGACATTTTACACCAATTATAAATGTCACCCATAATGACAATTTCAACTGCAAAAGTTCTACATAGCTAAATAAAAATAACAATACATTGTTTCAAACATTGGTAGTGTGCAAGAACAGGAAAGCAAGGAACTGTTTAAAATAAACTGCATTTAATGATATGAAAACATCTTACGTTGTACAGAGGTGATGAGCTCCCGGTACTGGTGCCGTAGTTGTCTCCTCCGACTGGGTTCATCGTCATCACCCTCTTCCTGAGTCCCTGATGGCTCACCTAAATGCGACTCCATTTCCTCCTCATCTCCAGTGTCCTCAGTGCACCCACCTGACCCATTCTGCAAGGGTGTCACTCTCTCCCCAGCCCTGTGACTCCTCGGACGTGACACTGACATCTTGCCCTCTTTGCTTTCTGTTTACCGTCTCCCAAGATGTGCTGGCCTCACTATTCTAGATTCCTCTTGAGTCGTATATGTTGAAGATTGCCAAATTGAATAAAAACCACTGAACAAAATGATAAATCAAAGATTATGAGACCCACCTTTCACTTACGACTAATAAGATGAATAACACATTTTATAAACCTTAAAAAACGTCAGTATAATTATTTACGACTTTTGAAGTCTGCAAAAATGTAAACCGTTTTAAAATCAGAGACTATATATAATCTACTAAAAAGACAACAGTATTGTACATTACATGAGCATTGTGATGCTTTAAGTCCGCTAAAAAACCACACTGACGTGTGCACATGCCTCTCATATGTACATATTTACTTTTTGGGGCATTCTAATGCAGACATTTGTAATCTGGGTTCCTTTTAAAGTCTGTGCATTAACATGAAGTACGATGTTTGCTAAATAAGTATAAAACAATAAAGACGACAGCAACTAATTCTGATCAGATCATCTAGCATACGTATTCTTTCGGTTTAACAAACTTAAAACTTTAAAGCAGACTCTTAACCTACCGTACGCATTTTAATCGCGGGCTCCCATTTTAACGACGTCACTTCTATGAGACGGAAGTGACAGACAACCAACAGTCAAGATTGGGTGTGTTGAGGAAATGGTATACTTCATGCTGCTTAACGGCATGAATAATTAATATATGTCATTGAACAAATAATTTTACTGAAACTTCTTACATGTTTGTGTGCGTGACATGTAACTTTGAGACATTGTATTCAAAATTGCTGATGGAAAAAAATCCGCATTACACACAACCATAGTAAAAACTGTACATTCACATGTCTGGAGTTATACTTCGATTGACCAAATATTTCCAAATCCACGGAAGCATCGTGGTCTGTATTTACAAATCACCATGTCCTTATGCTAATCTGTAAGGATTCAGTATTACACAAATGCATCATAACATCAAGATTTATAAATGTACTACATCAATCCCAGCAAGATGCTGTTTTGCTGTTACACAAAGATCCTGTTGATACCATAAATACGGTCATTCGTGTAATCCGTTGTTAACATGAGTAAGACCACCAGCCGCAAATTTTGTGTCTGACGTTGCTCGTTTGCGTTTCATTTCCAGTGTTCATGTTTGTGAAAGAACTAGTTCCATATAAATGCGCTTTGTAATATGCACTGTGTCTTTGATAGTTTTGACATCTTGAGAGAAAACATCAGTACGTAGCGCTACTGTAGACTATGCCAGTCAGTGCAATGCTGGTACAGCTTATCTTTGCCAATGTTGTGCCTACAGGTTGGTTTTGGAAGACGTATGCGGTGTTCGCGTTGAAATCTTTGCTCACGTGTATGCCATGCACGAGGGCTAATTTGGACTTTATTTGAATTTTATTTATGCCTCAGATTTATGAAGTAATATGAAATACCGCTGGACTGCTAGATATGGATGTCAACGAGGAAATACGTACAGGCAAGGTTATTTGTGAATAAAGTACTATACAGTTGGTTCGACGGAAAAATGCATTCAATTTTGGAGATTAAAGGTGCGAAGTCAGGATATAGTTGTGGCTACTGCGGCAATACCCGAGGAAAAGTTTCTTACGGTAAGTAAATAAAACATTCAACACCGAATTGCTTTTGAATTTTCACTTAGGCTGATGTTTCAGACCAGTTTTCCATAATGTCATCGCATTAGCGCGTATTTCCTAATATCTTGCACTGTTTTGTATTATTATTATATCTCTGGCTAGAGTACATGACAGCCGTAAAAAAGTTGTTAGAGATTACATATGTACTTTGAATCTGAACCACGGGAGAAATGCCGTCGTATTTAAAGTAACATATAATATATATATAAAACTGAATGTAAAATTAGGGTTACATGTTTACCGAATTATTTCGAATGTAAACATTCTTAATCTGCACATTGTTACTCGAACCGTAGGGGGCGTGGTCCTTACCCTGTGTGTTTTGTTCTTGCGTGGCTTTCTATGGTGCGGGCATGCGCAGTGAGGGCGTGGTCTTTACCTTGGTGTGTTTTGTTCTTGCGGGGCTTTCCATGGTGCGTGCATGCGCGTTACTAACTTCAAAATATCACCGGTTAGTTTGCGGAAATTAATTCGGGAACCAAGCGAAGATGGCAGGTGGTGGCTCTTATACCATAGTCGAATACTTTGGAGGAGAATCGGGATACCGTTGTGGCTACTGTAAAAATGAGACGGGTAACTTTTCTCAAGGTAAGTACTGCGTTGGGTGCCAGCTGTCATTTTATACTTTTCCCTCTAGAATTCTTTATTTTAAGATATCTTTGGTTGAAGCTTTACGTACTGGCTTGTGAACGGTATTAGAGTAATGCAGCAGACTGTGAAATCGGCTATCGCGGCTTGAGCACCTAGTGTGTTGTGTTGAGTCTTGATTCTAGACGTAACTCAGTGTTAGCAAAAAGAGTCAAAATGTCATCAGGTAAAGCAAAAC
The DNA here is from genome assembly GCA_025773905.1 of Chitala chitala. Taxonomy (NCBI): domain Eukaryota; kingdom Metazoa; phylum Chordata; class Actinopteri; order Osteoglossiformes; family Notopteridae; genus Chitala; species Chitala chitala. The sequence goes on along the minus strand of JABJVR010007611.1, from coordinate 3,489 downwards.
AGCTGGGTGGTTACTTGGTGACTTCAACCTTAAGCGATGCTGGCATAGACCGCAATCTCTGCAGTTTCGTCTGATCATTTAAACATTTCTAAATTTAACATAGGTGTTAACTGAAGCGGTTAACAGTATAACTTTTAAATCTGTACACGCAAGTTTTCAGATTTTTTTTCCCCCAACAGCAACTAAAAATTGTATTCTACACCATCGTTTCCGAAGATTTGAGTGTAACATAAGATTTAAGTTTTTTGTTTGCGGTTACAGTGCGCGCTTTGTAGCGCTTTTTGCGATCTGACAGTGGCTGAACATGATTGTCACTTGTGTGTTTGATGCCATTTGGTCCTGTCTCATTCTGTGTTTTGGCATATACCGCCGGTGATCAATTTATTTGCTCAACTCCCCATGTATCTCGAGATATTCGCTGAGATCAGAGGTCGATGCCAGTCCGTCTGAAGCTCTCTGTCAGATGCGGTTTGTTCCTAAGTGCTGTCTTCTGAATTTGATCCACACCGACACTGTTCTCAGGGTTGCAGATCCAGCAGACTTTTTTATCTTCATATCAGGAAAACCTTCCATTTCTGGTGGATCACTCTTAGACCTTCAACTTGTGGTCAGTGCCAATTCTGTGCATGCAGAGATCAGTCACACTGAGACTAGCTCTGCAAGTGGGCATCATGAAAGTGACCACTAAGAACTTAAATAAACAGGTTGTTTAGCTTCCTTTAAAATATTTATTGCATTTTTAATCAACATCAGTCAATCAACATTTATTTATATAGCACTTAATAACTGAAAGTTGACCAATGTGCTTTACACATCAGATAAAATAAGATGAAAAATATATAAAAATACACAAAAAAAAACAATTAAAAAACACTGTATTAAAGAAGTAAACACACACAATAAAACATAGAATAAAACAGAATATTAAGAAGCACAGACAAATGAAACATGTCAGCTCACTACTGGGAACTAAAAGCCAGTGTAAATAAGTCTTTAATTTGGGTGAGATCTGTAATAGAGCGAATATCAGAGGGTAAGATTTCCACAGTTTGGGAGCAGCAAAAGCAAAGGCTCGATCACAAAACCACTTGCATCTAGACCTTGGAACTTCCAGAAGAAGTTGACCAGATGATCAGAGCACTTTTTATTAATTTTTTGCACATTATACATTGGAGATATATATATTTTTTTTGTTAATTTTTTTTTCTGAGTTGGTAAGTGATGTCTAGCTGACCAAGTCAACATGCTGGTTTAGCGTGATGGCAGAACGTGTGTGTGTGTGTGTGTGTGTGTGTGTGTGTGTGTGTGTGTGTATGTATGTATGTATGTATATAAAATATGTTGCAGCATGACTGTTTAAAAATAAACCATTGCAAGTTGTTTTCTATGTTCCCTTCATGGATGTAACCATACTTGTGTTTGCACTGGCTTAATTTAAAAAATTTCTTTTGGCTACAGTATATGTTCTTACTTTATGGCTTTGTATGTACATGTTGTTAAAATTTGTATATGGCGCGTTTATAAATTTAATACTAAGATTATTTTCACTTAAGTGTACTGGATTTTTTGTAATGGTCTTTCAAAGAAGTACCATATTTTTACCATGGATTAAACACTTACAGCAATGATAGGAATATATATATACACACACACACCACAGGGTGAATAGTTGCTTTGGATATAACGAATTTATAATGTATTCATCATTAACTTGATTTAATAAGGAGTTGGTGATTTATGGTGAAGAACAAATTAATGTGTAACCAGATTCTTGTGTTGGAGAGGGAAAGTGGGACATGAAGACCAGCTAGGCTTTCGTTTTGAAATGACAGGTGCCATCCAGTGGTTATCCTGTTCTTGCACCCTAGGGGACACCTCTTCAGTTTCCTTTTTAGCCCACTCCTGGAAGTCCCATCTCAAGAATGGAGTTACACTATCAATGCATATTATGTACATAATATTACTGTGCATAAGTGTATCCTCTTACCATTGGGACCTAAATGCTTAACGCTGTAGCAGAGCAGGAGGCAGCAGTTCTGTTTTCCATCAGCGCTAATGTAATTGTGAAGCTTTAATGCATTAAGCCTTGCTCTCCGTAGCGGGGATTGTGAACCTGGAGGAGTGTGTGTTTATGTCTGTATTGGAAATCAGTGCTAGCGGGAAGGGGCTGAAAAGGCCACCTGTTCAGCACAGGTGTGTGAGATGGCTGTTTTTGTGAGATGAGTGATGCTCATGACAGAAGCTTTCACCTTATGGCATAGATTGCTGTTTTAGGTTAAAGTGTTTTAAGGGAAGATGTATGGCTAATCGTAGAAAACTTTTATAAATTGAAGGAGGCCCTTTTTATCATTTTATTTTATAGTGACAATACCTTCTGTAAATGAAATATGAAATGAGGTTGTGTTAAGTGTCACTTCACTGTAGACATGGTTGAGCTTAAAATGTAATAGAGCATGTGGAATGTAATAGCCCTAGATTCTGTTTGTTTGTGTATGGAGTGCACTTCCGGCTGTATTCTCATGCGGAATGTTCTGGAACGATGCCACTGAGCGCATCTTACAAAAGCCATTGCTTTATGGAGGTTTTATTGAAATCCCACGTTCTACCCCTTGTGGAATGTTCAAGAGAAATGGGTCTTGTTTATGAAACTAGTTCAAAAGGTCTTGACTTCCACTGTACAGGAAAGCACATCTGTGAGAAAAGGGAAATATAAATGGAGGGAGTTCATGTGTGTATCTGCATGTGTGTCCAACGAAGCTGAGCCTGTTAAAGAGCTCGCCTGTGAGTCTATATGTAGCAGCTGATAGCACTGCTGCCCCAGCTAATCACAAGCAGACCTATGCTCTTTTTATACTGATCGAAACCACTCCATTCACAAATGTAAAACAGAAAGATGGAAATCAGATTCTGCGCCCGAGCCATGAGCCTTTTCCCCAAATGGTATTGTGTGCCTGTATTGCGTGTGTGAGTGACCCGGCTGTATTTTGTGTGTCGGTGAGTGCAAGCGAGAAAGAGAGAGTGGTAATGCAGGCATACATGGGTTCAGATGAGTCAACTTGTGTCTCCTTCCTCCTTTCTCACTGTTAGGAATGTGGGCCCACAGCATGACAGTGCAGGACTACCAGGACCTGATTGATCGTGGCTGGAGAAGGTAAGCCAAAAGCAGCATCTCTCCTGTCTCATTCTTCATCTCGTCTCTGTGTCTTCAGAGCACTCTGTAATGAACTTGATGTCTACCTTGTACAAACCCGATTCCAAAAAAGTTGGGACACTGTACAAATTGTGAATAAAAAAGGAATGCAATAATTTACAAATCTCATAAACTTATATGGTGGCACGGTGGCGTGGTGGTTAGCACTGTCGCCGCGCACCTCCAGGCCTGAGGTTCAATTCCCGCTTTGGGTCTGTGTGCGTGGCGTTTGCATGTTCTCCCTGTGCTTGGTGGGTTTTCTCCGGGTGCTCCGGTTTCCTCCCACAGTCCAAAAAACA
>JABJVR010007609.1:0-11350 GCA_025773905.1 Chitala chitala | reverse complement strand
CATCTGGAGAGTGCTCACACACACACACACACACACACACACACACACACACACACACACACACACACACACACACAGAGGGTTAGACACAACTTCAACAACAAGCTAGGCAAATGAGAACACAAACTCTTTAGAGTGCAAACCAGGAAATGACCAGCAGGTGCACACAGGGGCGTGGTCACACAAGAAATGCATCCCATGCAAACAGTGACAATAAGTGGGTACTAAATAATTTTATTTGGACGTTAAATTTAAATAACAGCTCAACACAGGAAAAAAAAACATGCAAATTTTTTCAGGATTCAGTTTACAAATCAAACTGCAGCGCTATATTCGCCTCTGAGATCAACCTGCCAATTGAAAATGGACCTTGAATTGCCAGCAGTAAAGACAGCAGCTCTGTGTTGTGGGGCGCAGGAGGAGATGCGATTCCCCTGCGGGATGATGGGCTGCTTTAGGGGTTCATCCGTGCTCCGGTCTGCTGCTGCCTGATACACACGACACAGTCGATGCTTTTCAGTCCCCCTTTCTTCCCCTCTTTACAGTAACAGCAATCGTTTCACGGGCTCCGTTGTGTCGAAACGGAGCACTTTGATTAGCGTAGCCCTGGACGCGAATGCAGCTTGTATTTTGAAAACCAAAGTTGTTTTTAAAAATGTCCAGTTTAGCTGCAGGGCTGCTTGCGGTTTCAGCAGCCAAACACAACAGCATTTGCATGAGGTTTCAGCTTAACCGCCACTGAAACTGGAGCAAAACCCCATGTAACCAGTGCTTTAGTTATCTTTTTTAACCACTCGAAAATGTATTAATTTGCAGAACATACTGTTATGCCATCCTACTAAGGCAGCCGCTTTTCCGTGTCAAGCAAAGCGCCATTTGCACTAAAGTGCTCTGATGCAGTATTTCCGATGTCTCTAGTGCACTGGCACTTTATTTAGTGTCACTTTGACATGTGGAGTTATTAACTTTTGTGACGTTTGCTTTTCTGGAGGTTATTTGTATGATGGTAAACATTTCAGTTCAGTTTTATTTTTACAGAGTGCCTTATGTATGCTTTTTGCCTTAAGGCACTTTACAGAAACTGCAATGCAAAACAATGCATAGATAAAGTTTAAGCTACTTGACAATAGAGAAGAAGAACCTTAAACTCTATAGTGGGGGGAGGGGGGACTCTGGCGGTCCATATTTGACTGGCTTCCAAACCCCTATGGGCTTGCTAACATTACACGGGACAGAACCAAGGTAAGGAACATCTAGGTCTGCACATCAACACGATGTCTATATGATCCTGCTACTTAATCTGTTTTTTTAGGATCTTGATAGTCTTGGTCTTGGGCCATAACAGAATTTTTTTTTCTTCTTTTTTCCTTTCATTTTCCCTTCCTTCAGCTCACCATCCTCAAACTTTGTGTCAATGCCAGTATTTTAGACCAGTTCACAGAATCATGGGAAATTACACTGAAAGAGACTCACTAGCAGAAAAATGGCTAAAACGTATAAATAGCCTATTGACTGTGACACTGCATGCTCTCACCTCACAGGTTGCCACTCCGCAAAAAGCCCAGCCTTCTCAGGAGTATCATGGACCTGTTCAAAACTGTCGCTTTAAGAACCGTGGACACCTCATTGTGGATTTATAATTTGACAAATCTGTGAAAACTAATGGTCAGTGGATGAAGGACTTAAGGTCTTAACAGGTCCACTCAAGGTATTAATTTTAGAGTAAAGCTTCTTATTTCCATACGTAACAGTAAGCAGTTCTGATACACTAAGTTCGCAAATTAAAAAGCATCTCCTACTGCATTAAGCGGCTAACTGTACGCAGGTTTTCATAGTTTTTCTTTTCACTCTTAAATATGTGTTTTGTATAGAAAAGATTCCAAAGTTGTCTAGCTGGCTATAGTCAGTTTCTTAATTGCTGTTGAAAGAGCAGTATAGAATATTGGTGTATTCTTACTTTGAGCATGACAGGAGGAGGCATTGGTTCTGAAAGTTCAGCAGAAGGTTTTGAGCCTTTTGCCCCAAAAGTAGGCTGAAATGTTGTGGGTTGAGATGGACTGTAATGGATGGGTGGGAGGAGTGGATTACAGCTGCCTTTGACTAAGCCATTAAGATCTTTCATTTCAAGCCATTAGGAGTAATAAGATTATACATGTCCTGTAAACGTTATCCATCACGGCGTTTGGAGATCCGTCTGTCAACGGTCAGTCCAGGTCATGGCAAGTTGCGCCCACTAACATCAAAATGAAACTTCCTCCCCCCTAATGAACTGTACTATTGAAATTATTAAGCATGGGTTTCATTTAACTTATTTTTTAAAGGTTGAATTTTGAGATAACATCATTAAGGAACCGTTGGTGGGGTACTCTGCTATCTTTCTGTTTTAGTAACATTAATGCATCTGAATTGACATAGACTAAGAGTATTTTTCACAGAAACAAATGAGCACAATTTTTTTTCAGTTATTACATCTGTACAAAGAAAAGTACATAAATGTTTTATAGTTTCATCATGTTTGTTTGCTTAACTTATAATATTCAGCTAACCCAGGTGCCAAGATGCTAGAACCTCAGTGGGTTGTTTCTGCAAATGGCTTCAAAATGCCAAGTGAATGCAGCAGAATCACATGCTACGTTGGATACAACGTGTTACTTTCCCATTTTAGAAAGCTACATGTGTCATTGCATCCTTTTTAGCCAGGCGCTCAGCATGTTGTCCGTAATTACCAGGCTTGGCGTTTTGTTTGTAACCATCACGAGGCAGGCCCTCATGCTTGAGTGCAGCGGCATCTCTGATCTCAGATCAGTGGCTATGTATCAGTTAATGTAGGGGGTGGGCAGAGCCTTTAATTAGGGATGTTCGCTTGCCCTCCTTTCTGCCACACTTAGGCACCAAACTCTTGGATTCCAGCAGCCTCCTTTGAGATAAATGGTGCGTCTGGAATTGGCCGGCTTCACAGAAATAAGAAGCTCTGACAGACTGAGGAGCTAGATGTGCGATGTCTTTGGAAGTGAATAACCTTCACTTTTACTCAAGATTTACTGGCCTTGATTTTCACTGAGATTTCAAGAAAAATTTCGAATTAATACAAAACAGGCTATTACGCTTTGAAGGAAATTATAACATCAATACTGAAACTTACATTCTGACTAGATTTTTCTGCACAAGTCCCTGATTACCAGTGTTCTGCCAAGGTCTCAAATGCAAGCTTGTAAGAACACGAAACTAATTCGTGTGACCTTGCTTGTGCATTATTACCAGGTACTGTCAGAGAAATGTTATTATGGTAATTTAATTTACATTAATATAAATGCCTTGGCTGTTGAAGGACAGCACTGTTGGACCAGGGAGACAGAATCCAGGGCTGGACTGATGTGAATTGTGTGCTTAAAGGGGAAATTGAACAAAACTGCAAGACTTTCAAAATCTCAAGCCCTGGTATTTGTATTTCCTTACTCTAAACATAGCAACATTAGCATTGAGGTGCAGCATAAGAGTTTCTTCAACGAGGTGCACAAGTGCTCAGTTAGGCTGAACATGACATAACTCAGGGGTTACTGGGAGTGGCACTGATGACTTCTGCTTTGGCCTGGATTTTCTATCATTATAAACTCCTCAAAATTGAGAAGCAGGGACAGGAAGGTAAAGGGACTCCCTCAGGGACGCGATTAGCAGGTGTTGACATTGACATCCAAAACTGGACAGAGTGCATAAATTTGACCCTACAGATGTTAAAGATGCAAATTAAAAAAGAAATGTCTCTTAGTGAAGCCAGATGGTAACATGTTTACGACGGAGGAGGTTCTCTGGGAGAGATTAAGCTCCCTTCAGACAAAAATGGCACCAAAGCTAACCTTCACAGTTAATACAGTTTCTGGGAAGGAACACTACCACAAACTGACTCAATAAATGCAATACCTTTTAATACAAGGTCGTACAGTCCACTTTCTGACAATTTATATACAGAGAAGCAATTGTTTTCAACTGAGTAGTGAAATGGAGGCAGAAATACATAAAAAAAAAGCTAAGAAAGAACAAAGGCCGAATGTTCTTGTTTCTGAGGGGAGTGCATTTGGAAGCGAATTTCACCACAGGAAGTTTATTTCCCACCAGGTCAGTGTTTAGCAGAAGAGAAAATCACTCCCTGGTTCACTCAACAGAGAGGATTGTTTCTGAGGCAGACACTTCCTGGGCCCTGAGTGACAGGCCGGCTCCCGGGAGACGCACCGATGATTGGTGGGCTGGAGAAGAGACTCCGGTATGTCGTGCAAAGCAATAACACTGTTAACACTGTCTCTGTGAGATGTCTGAGCAGGAAGGGCATGTACAAGCCTGTCTGTGATTAAATAACGATATACTTTTGTTTAGTTATAAAAATCTCATTGAGGTCTTAAGGTGCAAGTGTGTCTGGAGGATTTTCTCTCTTGCTTCCTTTTTTTTTCTCTTTTTTGGATTTAATGTCTGAATTGAATTTCACAGCTTCTGAAACTTGACAATGAAATCGTAGCTGACAGATGTATGGTGGTAAGAAAAGCCAAAATATTAATGTGGAACTCTCTCTCCTGGATTCCTCCTACAAAACAAATTATATATGTAATTTTTTTAGGTAATATATTTAAAAATGCACGCATGGCAATATTTTATTGAAAACCCACACAGCAGCACATGTGTGCTTTATGCTGAAAGCTATACATCCTCAAACACCCACACACCATTTACCTGTTTCTCTCTACCAGTTCTTTTGTTCCCTTCCTGGTTTCTGCCTCAACTCAACTGTATTTCATTTGCCAAAGGAAACTAGGTGTAAGAACACAGTCATGCGATGTAGTGATATATAATCAGCATGGACATTTAAATAAACTGAAAGGATACAAAAACAAAATGGGAGTCTGCATTAGCTGCGCTGGCTGTCTTGGCTGTGTTGCCTGATTTGGCTGCTCTGGCTGCACTGTCTGCTTTGGCTACATTGGTTGCATTCATGCTTGAAATCAGTTTACAGGGCCATGTAGCATGAAACTTAACTATAAGGGAAAGCAGTGAATGATGTCACCATACACTCTTTTTCTCTTTTGCAAATGCTGAAAACATAACAAAATACTGTGTAATTATGTATTTGTTTAATTATTGAAAGGCGTATTTGCTCAATGATTCTCACCTCCTGTTTCCAGGTGGGCTCAGTACCAACTACAACAGCCACTCCCAGCAAGACAGACAAATTTCTGGTTGCTTTTATTTTATTTATTTTTTTAATCTAATTAGTAAAAAAAAAAAAGTTTCAGAGAAAATGTCTCTGTTACAGAGAGACTGCACTCACGTGTTGGTAGTCCAGCAAGTCAGCTTCTTCCAAATGTTCTGCCTATATCTATACCACACATACAAAAGGCATGAATTAACTACTGATTTTGACCAGAAGGCTGCAAACTTGGGTTTAGTGTTTTACCCTTCATTATACTGCATATCCTGACAAGCAAGCAGTGGGGGAATGTTTGTCTAACTGAGATAATAAAGTACTTGCTAAGGTAAATAATTTAGGCCAAACACATACAGATTCAGGTTTATTCACAGTCATTCAGCCCAAGGTGCATCAGACACACACGGGGCAGAGTAACCGACTTCTCTATCTCACTTTGTCACATTTCTCAAGAAGTAAAGACATAGACCTACAACTGAAGACCACTTTAATGCAGTAGGATTCAGAAAGGTGTGTAACTTCAGTTGCCCCAATAGAATAAATAGCTCTTGAATCATACGAACCAAAATGGAAGACTTTTTGGTCAAAACATTGACATTCATCAGTTTTAGATCAGGTTTTTGTCCATCTGTTTGTCTATTGTTTAATTGGCCACAGCTTCAACATATCTAAAGCATGACTGAAAGACATCCACATTTCACATTTTTGCTTCCTCGGGCTGCCCTTCTCATTAGGCTCTTATCTACACAAGGTGATCAGTGGCCTGCTCCAGACATCACGCTTACCTTCCAGAATATTCACCCTGAGCTGTGTCAATACCCTAGCAGTCATCTCAGCTCAAACTGCAGTTTCCCCTGTCTTTGCTGAGTCTTCTCCTGCTTTTAAGCATAGCAACGGAAGGTTCCAGAACAACTTTCCAGCTTTCCACCTGCAGAGGAAGACCAAAGCCAGGAGACTTATGAAACGTCCGTGGTTATCTCCTGGTTGTTATCGACTTTATGTTCATGCTGTGAGGTAATAATAGGCGATGCTGGGTGAAAAGTGAATTCAGCTATAGGATGCTTTCACAAAGAAATGGGCAGCGAGAAGGAGCCAGTAACCATGGTGACAAGACCTGTTGAATCTGCACTGATCATATATGGTTGAATACCACCAGCAGTTTTGAAACTGGCAGGCCTGGGACACATGTAAGCAGCTCATTGAGACCATAAGTGAGACCGTATTAAATCGGCTGCTGTCCCTCCCATACTGGAAAAAAAGAAAAAAAAAAAGTTGTCTTTTCTGTTGTGGAATATGGAAATTAAAGGCAACAGTGTCCCCTACTGGCAGGCCTCCAAACTGCAAGTTGGGGAAACGTTTAGTGGAGTAAGGAGAAAAGGAGAAAAAAAGAAAAGTTGTTACTGAGGTGATTTCATGTGGTTTCATTTCAGATAAAGAAGTAAAAGTTACTGTAATTTCTACCCCAGTGTGGCCAGCCAGAGTGGTAGCTCTTTTCATGCAAGATACAGGCTAAAATGTTTGAAGAAAATGGTGAGCCTACTGTAGTTTTACAACACTACTCAGATTTATAATATTTTCTTTAAAGAGTGAGACAAAATATATGAAATTATCAGAGCTGACTAACTGAATTCATCAGAGTAATGCAACCATTCAGAAAAAAAAAATGTTTTGCTGTTGGATCCCTGAACATTACCTTAATCTGACTGCAGTGTATAATGTTAAGATACATCAATTACCAAAAATAATCAGTTGCTAGATAAAAGTATAACAGCTATACCTTCTTTTTACTTGCCTGAACTGTGAACTTTCTTCAGCCTGACACTGAGGTATGGAGATAACTGGGTTTCATTTTCACGTCGGCACCTGACGGCACACTAAGTGGCTCAGGCCGTCTGCTTTGATTTTCTGTGAGGGTCACGTCCTCTGTAATCCATCCATGGACCACACAACGCTCGTTGGGAGGCAAATCTGAGAGCCTGGTTGGTAGGGTGGGTGGGGAGATCATGCATATGCATGAGATTCATTTGCAATGCTAAGTAGCCAACCAGAGGTTGCACTGTTTTCACTACAGTGGACTTTTGCTGCTTTAACTTCTAACAACAATATTTCTGTTTCTCCTTTGTTTTAAACCCTGGTTTCCCATTACAATGAAATGTCAAATATAAAATATGCTGAAACAGGTGACTAGCAGATAACTCCATAGTTTAATAGAGCACAGCCATTTGTGTCCATAAAAAAACAGATGTCAGGCAATTTCTGCATTTCAGAGCTTTGTAACTGAACAGTTTATTATTAACCAATTTTGACCACCAGGTCTGCGCTGGCAAAGATAAGCTCTGACTGTAAGATGTTTGCAACCTTTTCAACCTTTGTGAGCACGAGCTGTGTAAGAGCTATGTAATATTTTGTTTTTTGCTGAAATTGTGTTATATTCCTTACAGAATCTAATTTACTGGACAAATAAACGGTGTTTATTTCCTTTTGCATGAAGTGTATACACTATGCCAGGTAAAATGAAAGTTAGAGCCAATATTTCCTGATGTGCTTAGCAGAAAAATAAAACACATTTGATAGTATTGGACACTTTCACAGTTTTCTTTGTTTTGTTTTTTTTGTTTACGCAATAAAGTGAATTTGTTATATCAGCTAGATTCAATGTAATTAGTGCTTGGCATGGCCAGTGACATGCTCTCAGTAGAGAGAGAGAGACAGGAATCTACAGGCTGGTTCATCCATAACACTCTGTAACTCTGCCTTCAGCAAACCCACCTCTCTTTCTCTTTCAGTTTTTGGCTGCCAGGTAAGGCGGTCCAGCTTTTACGTGCTCAGTGACCATGATCACACAATGCCACGGTTTGACTTTCCTGAGGGAGACAGGAGGCTTCCTTACATCAAAGTGGCGTCCTGGGCATCCTCAGCATGGCGGATTTCCACTCCATCGTGCCAGTTGGCAGCCAAGGCCTCTGCCCAGAACCTTCAACAGTTACGGAGGACAGGACGGTGGCACAGCCAGGCAGCTGATGAGGGACAGGCTTTGGACTGGAGCCAGTGCTGACGGGTGGATAGGTATGCCAAGTGACCATAGCTTTTGGGCTCTGAGGACGGCCTCCTGGGACTGCGGCTAATCATATAGAGCCTAGGTAGAAAAGCAAAAGAGGCACAATGCAGATTGCCCCACTATAACCCAGATGATTGACTCTGTTTCGAGACTTGGCGTCCCTGACGTGATTAGGCTAATCGCTCGACTGAGCCTTTGGCTCAGCATTGCGTAGACATCTGGCCCAGCAGAGCTGGTCTCCTCACAGCCAAGGCCCAGCTTGGAAGGCTGTGGCCCGTACTGCCTGACTGCTATGGGAACCAGCCCTGCTGAATCTGCTGATTGGTGGGGCGGAAGGGCAAAGGGGTGGAGGTCTAGCTGGAAGTTGAAGGCCATTGAATGGCCATTGCATGCAATCTGTCACACTGTGCAGAATCTCTGTGATTTTCTTCAAGACAGCATTGAAATTTTAACATTTTAATGCATGTAAATGTCTGTGCCTGTCACTGTGTGTGTCCACTAACATTACCCACAACCCTCTACTCTCCACACACAACCAGATGTGTGTGGTCTGTCAGTGCTCTCCTTACAGCATCGGCCCATTTACTGCCGTTGACTTGTGTATGTTCGAGAGCATTGGCTCATGAGCTTAGGACATGTTGGAAAAGTGTTTATGCTGATGGAGCTTCATTTTATAACATTGTTCATCAAACAGCAAACTGTCATTATGTTCGTTAAATACTATATCGGGTTATTTAGGACCTACTCTAAAGCTGCTATATATGAATAAAAAGGAATGCAGTGAAAGAGGTGGAGAATGGATAGCGATGAAGTAGAGAACATGTGGAACCTCAGTTAGCACTTACCCATTTAGGGCTACGGCAGGTTTGAGAGGATACCGATGAATGTCAGGCAGTTGCTTCTGATTCGTGTTTTTTTTCTGAACAACGTTGGAAAACTGGATGCTCCAAGGAAGCTAACCAAAGGCACTCCAGCAAATTTGACATTGTTGTCTGCTTTGGACGTGGCATGAAAGAGTTGCTGCAGCTTCAGAAGTTCTCCTTGATGCACTGCTTGCTTTTCCTTGTGGTTCTGAAGCAGAAGCTCCCTCCGGTGGTGGGCGCCACGTTACGCTGCATGACCTTACAGCCATAGTCACAGCGTTAATGTGCAAACAAACACACGGAACAGATTATGCTAATGGGAACAATGACATTTTTGCTATTTGTAGCATCACCGTCGTATCCCTCCCTCACACATTTTTTGTGTGTATTTATTTCCTCCCATATTGCATGATGAAGGGTTCTAACTGTATTACTTAAATATTGGGCCACGCTGTATAGATAGTGTTACCGTCAGCAACATTTGTGTCTTCAAAGCGTTTTTAGTTGCAGAATAAGCTGCAACCACAGTGTTTATGGACCAACAGAATTTTCATGACACCTAAAAAGGAATGGAGCGTGATGTCCAGATCTAATTTACGTGCACCAAAAGAGGAAGGTTTGACCAAGATTTTATAACAGGAACCTTCTTATTGGAATTTCAACTGTGAGGAACATCTGTGAGATTTATAGGTAAAACTGTATGATGAACTATGGTGAATTACCATATCTTCAGCAAAGTTAACTTTAGGTAAATTCTAAAATGTGAGTTAAATTTGTAATGTCACCATGATGTTCTTATGACAGTATTGGAAGTTTGGTTAAAGAGAGTGGTGAGCAAATGAATCAGGCTGCATGGGAATAGCCCAAGGAAAATGGGTTAAAAGGGGTCACACCGGGTGATCAAACTGAGCCATTCTTTCCTGTTGTGGATACAAATAATCCTGGGATTTTGGGATCTGATCCTCAGTTTAAATGTTAGCAGCAGCAAAATATTGGTAGCAACAAAGCACTTGCAACATAGCAGCAGGTTGGTAATATAATAACAGTGGACAATGATCTGGAAACATAGTAGAGGAATTAACAAGGCATCGTTACTGTCTTTAATTATTTCATCTAATTTTCTATTTTTCCTTGCCTATTAAATTTTTATATAAGACTAAACTTTAGTCTCAAATCATGTGTCCACAACAGCGGTTAGTCTGGTCTTGACCAATAACATTTAGGCGCTAATGATTGGGCACATATAGGTCACACGTTAAGCAGAAGTTAAATTCACTATGATTTAATCCAGGATTGAAAACATTGTGCCTCAGGCAGCTGCAGGCCTGTGTGAATATCCCCTTTCAGGCAACCTAGCAGAAACTTCTCACTTAAGACCGGAGAGCGGCCCTTTATTTCCTCTGCTCTTGTCTTTCAAAAGAAAAGCTTTGAGCTTCCATCCTTTTCAAGTGTTTCTAAAGAAAGCAGCAAGAGAGTATCGCTGGTGTGTCACATCAGAGTTCAGCAAAGACGAACCCTGTAATATAACAGTGGGTGTGTCTCAAAACTGTGCTCAGAATCTGATCTCCACACCTGCCCCATTTCACCCCCCTCACACCTACCCCTCCCTCTTCAGAGCGATTTAAAAGACAGATTAATTCCCAGGAAGATGCCATCTGAAGAGTGCTGCCAGCGCTGGAAGCCCAGATAACAATTTCAAAGGTCCTGGCGTGGGACTGGGATTGTGGACCATCCAAGCTAGAGCCTGGGGACCTTTTAAGTAGGCCTATGGTGAGCCTGTAGATGAAGGGGCTGCAGAACCTGCTGCTGGGGTTTCAATTTAGTCAGTTTACACAGTGGGTTCTGCCCCCCCACACTCCTCCTGGCTCTCATACATGCTGAGTTCCTGAGAAAGGTCTGAACCAGCAAGACCTCAGAGATACGGCAACTCACTTCTGGACTTTGACTCCAGCGAGACCTTTCCATCTGCTCATGTGGTGTCACATAAGGCCATAGCTGTGCTACGCTCCATGCCAATCTTCTTTAATGTGCTGACATTTTTTTCTTTTCTCCAAGTTGTGAGTTTCGCACAATTTCTCCCAACAAGTACACTATGAATCCACCTCCGTGATGCTTTTCTGCTGTTGATTGTCACAGGTGTGACAATTAGGCAGAATGATATTGTCACATCCCGCCTACCATACCTCGTGTGTCCACCAGATGTCCCCTTTCCTGCCATGTTTCCCTTATGTGATTTAG
>JABJVR010007608.1:0-11351 GCA_025773905.1 Chitala chitala | reverse complement strand
GTGATTGGCTGATTAGCAATTTGTGTTACCAAGCAATTGAACAGGTGTACCTAATAAAGTGGCTGGTGAGTGTATATCACTAATTTGTGTAAAATGATTCCTGTTTTCTATTTTTTCTATTTTGATATAAAAACAATGTGCAATGGACAGTTGAAACAGTCAGATGTGGTTGTCATCATTTGAGCAGTTTCTTCAATAAAAGTGCAGATGAACTTAATGAATTAGCCATGCTCTCTCTGTGTGTGTGTGTGTGTGTGTGTGTGTGCGTGTGCGTGTGCGTGTGCGTGTGCATGTGCGTGCATGTTATAAAAAATAAACTACAGTCACCCATTGACTTCAAATGATTTTAAGAGCAGTGGTTATGGCTCTTTGCCCTAATATGGTCAACTGTTCTCACACAGACTTTAGTTTTGCTCTAAACTTATTGAATTTCATCTACTACCCAAGCAGTAAAGCTGTAATGATACAAGAAATTAAAGTCTCTTCACAACATGGCACAGCAAAAAAAAACAGTTTGTCCGTATTAGCTTCAGTTGGTGACAACATGCATGAGGTTAATGAATACTATGAGTAGTTATATTCCAATTTGTGCTCAGTTTGACATGAACAATCTGCAACTTTAACAACAAATTTGTATAAAATTGAAAAATGGATTGTTGTACTTCTTAGGTAATCCACCCCATCCCACCACAAAAAAAGACATAAATATGACTACATGCATTGTGTTAAACACCGTGCTGGGATTAAAGAAGCATAATAATCATATTATAAATAAAATATTATTACGGCTAAAATATTATGTGTAACAGTGACAGCTGTGATAGATTTTGAACATGGACTGTCACAGCCCACACTAAGTTACCAGACAAGAGGATTCGCCCATTGAGCTGAAGATTCAAGTGCCCTGCTTAAGGAGATGATAAAACTGGTATCCTTTTAATCAGGGATTTCTTCCATAGCAAACTTACCTGTGCTGCATGTGCAAAAGACATTATTATGTCTACCATAATCAGTCAAATTCAGTTAAATTGATATTGTGAAGAAAGTTGCCTTCATTCTAGAGCAACAAAGAGCCTGTCATCCATTTTCAGTTTCACATCACTCAAACACAGTACATACTATTGCTCAAGTATTTTATATTTAAATATGACAGGCAACCCAAATTTTGGTCATTCATTTACCCAAACCCCTTGCTGAGTACAGTGGAGCTGAATGCAAAGCATATATAGGGTACACCCTGGACAACACTTTAATATGTGGCACAGAGCCACACAGTAAGTTGGAGTAATTGTGGTCAGTCTACCTAAACGGCATATTCTTAGACTGTGAAGGTAGTAAAAACAGTTGGTAGAGACATACATAGGAACCATAACCCAGTAGGTAAGTTCTCCATTGGAATACAAAAAGTACAATTTCATGTATTAAAGTGTATGTCAGACTGCTACAGCAGAAAAAAAAAAAACTGCTTTTTATAGCATGGGTATAGAGATCAGATGAATGCACGAATCAAAGCGATAATTGGAATTTAAAAATTTGGTGTATATGCATATTTGTTCCACACAGATTTACAGTATTTGTAGTTTAGCGGATCTGTCAATGGTGTTACATTATGCTGGTTCCACGATCCATTTTTCAGTGGATACAACTATATAATCAGAGTTAAAATGGCGAAAGTAAGACAATAGTTTAAATGACATTAACATTACTTGCATAGATATTAAATTAAATTTGGACTAAGGCCTTGTCTTCTTCCACAGCAAATACATAATAAAAAAATATACATTTTCAATGTATCTCAGTCTGGCCTTGTGCCAGGAATAGCAAAGATCGATGTGGGAGGCAGAACCAGAGACATGTGCGTAGTATATCTGATAAAAAGAGACTCACATTTCCAAATGCCAGCAAGACAGAGTCAAAGTACAGCAGCACCCCCAACATGAGAAAGAACAAGCCAAAAGCAGTCACTCCTACCCCTATCTCTGAAAGGCAAACAGGAGAGAACGATGGTAAATATTACACTATTTATGCCCCACAGCATTATGAGTCTATTTGGTTATGTCTGTCAACACACAAAGATATCTGGCTTTTACTGCAGATGTAAGAGACAAAACCTCAACTGGTTGCAGCTGTCACAGTCTGCTTTTTTTGACACTTTGTAAGGTCATTCTAAACCCAATAATCATCATCTGCGATTAACAATACAATAAACAACTCAAGAGTCCAAATGAATTAGACACACCAGTTTGTTCAAAAATAAACTGTAAATAATAAGAGTGTGCTTTGTTGGTCTTTTTGGTAAATTAGTCGTTTTACTGCACTTTTACAACATGTATAAATAAATCACATAGCCTTGCATTTAGATTACCATCTAAATCACACAAAGATGAACAGAAAACACTCACTCTGGACCTCCGTGATTGTAACCATGTTTTGCTGGGGTGCTGAATTAAGCCCCACTCCTCTTTCTTCTCCATGTGCGTCTTTTCTCTTGCCCTCTCACCTTTGATCTTAGCAGCATTCAGCTTCCCTGGTGATAATTAACCAGGCCCCATGTGTATCGATGTGAGACATGCGGGCCTTTTTTTTTTTTTTTTGTCATGTGACTAATTAAAAAAAAGAGAGGAAATTAAAGAAACGTAATTTGTTACAATGATGAAAAATCATACAGGAAGCAAAACTTGCCTTTGCCCTTTCTAGTTAAGAGGAGACCAAGGTAAAATGGGTTTATCTTGAGACATACATCAGGAAAATCCTTTCTTCTGTGTTAATGCAGTATTTACTGCACATAATCCACTGCTACTGAATAGCATTATTTTGACCTCAAATAAATCATTAAATTTCATGATAAAAATTGGTATGAACCTGGGAGCAGACTTGAAGGAGAGGGTGTTTCTCAAAAGGTTACCTACATGGAAGGCACATGGAAGTGAATTCAACACACTATTTTGTCTTTTAATCTAAACTCTGTCTAAAAAAAGTGTTTTAACTTTTAAAAATATGAGCTGTGAATGTTTCAATAGTCATTTCAAAAAGCATGCTGTAATGCAGTGGATCAGGTTAGTTCCACTTGTATACAGAGCCCTCTAGTGAGAATACAGAATGCTAGAGATGCAATATCAGACCAAGAAATTACAGCATCAAGATTTAAGGTGCCTTTCACCATAAATGCAAGCTTTTTGCCCTATCTTTTACATACTAGCTGTCTATAGGCACTCACTTGTACACTTTTATAAATCTGCAGTTAGTTGGAAAATGTAAACATTTGCAAATTGGTCAAAAATTAAAGTAAATTAACACTAACATTATAACACTACACACACAACAGTACAGTGCTGAACAAAACAAGAGAACAGAGAAGTGTGAGTCCTTGACTTCACCCTTCTAGTTTATACTATAATTAAAATTTAACCCAATTTCAAAACACACTTGAAAAACAGAAATGTATTAATAAATAAGACATCCACTTAATTTTTTCAGTATTTTATTAGACCTTTAAATTATTCCCTGTGAAACAAACTAGCACAGACAAAACACAGCCTGTAATCCCAAATGAAAACTTGGTTTACTGCTGTATCTATGGCCAGTGTAAACAACCTTTCTCCAGTCAGACAGTCCTGAAAGGGCTCAATGCTACAATGTTGAATACCCCCCCCACCCATGTCCTTCCCAGCTCAGCAGATGGGTAGTCCAATTAACTTTTAATCTCCAGAATATCTTGTTTTTATAGTGTCACAAACAATAAAATAGGCAATTACATACCAGGTACAGAGTACCTGCCTTTTAAGAAATAATTTCCTCATCCACTGCCAGGGATGTTCATTTTCAGTTACAGACTTTTAAACACAGAGCCTGAAGGGGGTAATTCAAATGGGCTGATTGGGGACTTTTGCCTCCAAAAACAAGACAAAAAAGAGATCGCTTCTCATCAAAATAAGCATTCTGACAACAACAAAAAGGGATAACAACTGATACTGTTTATAGCCCCCTTAAACACTTCAAAGGAAATTAGAAAAATCAAAAATCCATCACACCACCAAGCAGTGATTGCTTGGATTTCCCTGCTGGTCAGTAGTGCTTATTTTGGCAGTGTTACTCACATCTATCAAGAACTATTGGCTTGAGCAAACTGTCTCCTCAAAATACTGCTTTATATCTCTATAGATGTCTAAACAAAACAACAGATATTATTTGAACACATTCGCTTTATTGCAAGGAAAACGAATCCCTAAAGCAAGCATAATTAATTTCTTTTTGTTTTTTTGCATAGTTCAAGCTGTTTAACCTCCAAAATAAAAAATAACAGATAAATGTTAATATAGTTTACAGTGGAAATATTTACCCTTACCAATGTAAAACGTTTAGTTCAAGATATAGTATGCAGTTTTCTTTAACCAAATAAAATTCTGTAATGTACCAATTTGCATTTCAAACACATTGTTCCAATTAGAGTAAAATGTCAATAATGATTCAAAATTATATCTAAGCTTGCATCCAAAATACTATTTGACAGAAATATGTTTGAAAATTCTGGTATAGTTTGTTTTTTCTTTTTCCCTACAGAAGTAAGCAAAACGAGCCAACACAAACTTTGTACTGTTCCCACGTGCCCCTAAAAATACATATATATTAATATATATTATTTAATAATGTAACGAGTGGTATTCCACTAAGTACAACTTGTGTTATTTCTTTTTTCAAAAACAATAAAAATATAACTTTTATGTTAGAATGTGATTTTCTATCAGGGATCATTGAACTACATACAGTATGTATCCTGCAATTTGGTAGTCATTTTGCTTTCCATTATAAATACAATTTTAAGGTTACCTTTGATAATGGAATACATAAACACATATGGAGAAAAATGCCTACTCCATATGGCAGCACAAAAGTCAGAGGACAAGACGTTAGGAAAACAACAGAGACCTTCTTGAGAAACTCGTTAATGGGGCTTGGCACAAACATCTGAAACGGTAATTAAAACAAACCATTAAAATGAAAATGGTTTGCTTAATATCATACATAATCATCTTTTTTTAAATACATTAATGCATAAATCAGAAGGAGGGCCAACAACTTGTATGACAGTGAGGTTACGACTTATATGCGGTTCTGAATGCTGCCTAACAAAGGGAGGAATGTATTTGTGTATGTATGGCCATATTACCAGGACAATACAGTAGGCAAAAAACATGTGGAGAGCCTAACTCTGTAATGATGTACACCTGTGGCTAGTATGCATGATTTCATTTAAGCAGAACAGTTATTTATTACATAGTTTGTGATTCATACCTTTACCATTAGTTTGGACCTGATCATATAGACAACAGTAATAAAGCTAAATCAATGCAGAAATGACACAGCATCTTAAAAGTTTTTTTGCAATTCAATACCAATGTGATGCAAATGCCAGAAAATTGGAATTAAATAGGCCACATAAATACACGCATAGTTACAAAAAAAAAAAAATTAACTGACACCATTAGAAGAAATAGTTTGTGGTTATGGATGTAATGTGATGAACTGTATTGTGCTGGGTAGCTGGCAGAAATACAGGTTGCTAGCTCACCTTAAGGTGAACGAACATGACTCAACTAGCAGTCGTACAGTTCTAAGGCCACTTCTTTTTAGCCACCCCCCCCCCTCCCATTTCACAATATATTTTTTTTTTGGTCAAACTAAGACTGTTACCATAGGTACTATACAAGAATAGTCAAGACAGATTTGATACAGTTATGGTTCTGAGAAAAATTATACTTGCTTATACAAACACACACTCGCAATACTATCAGCACTGGGATGGTACTGGACTGTGCATGTAAGAGGTGTCCACAACAAGCCCTATGTAGAGAAGGCAGGATGGGGGTAGAGAAGGGTGTCACAGTGTGTATGACGTCCACAGCGTGCACACCCCTTTCTTGTTTTGGGTACAAAGGGAAGCCCCCGGCGGAGCGCGGGGGTGTGTGCTCGCATGCACGTGTTTAAATGGAGGATCAAAGAAGATCCAAGATGGCGATCTAGGACAGTTCTTGTCTTCCGCCACTCAGCCAAGGTGCCACAGATGAGCCTGTGCTCCACAAACACCAGCCTGATCCAGCTGGGCCCAAAGTCAAGAGCTGTCTCTGACACCTGCTTTCAACATGTCTGCGACATTTTCCAGAGTCTCTCATCACTTTCATTCATGCAGAGTTCCTATCATGATGTTCAGTTTTCTCAGCTTCACCTCATCCTGCTGGAGTTGAAAACTTCCCCCCACCTTCTTTACATATATATTTTTGTAAATCTTGGCTTCAAACCACCTATAATGTAAACGTATTCCACACCAAGCTCATTGTGGGCTATATAAGAGATATCAGTGAACTGTCCAAATCTCTGGCCTAAGCAGGATTCTTCAGCCACCTCCAGTATTTTTGACTGACAGCAGATAGAAAGAATACTGTGAGTTTATCCCCTTCCCTGGCTAGTGTTCAGCTTTATAGACTGCTCTTGTCCTATTCCAGACAGAACTTGCACTCTATATTATCTTCTCTGTTTAGCCTTGCAACTTTGCCTTGGTAGGATAGGTAAGCATGAGTGTAGTGAAAAGAGGATAATTGTTGGTAGACAAGGGATGCTGTTGCTCCCCCTACTGTTTGGAGGCTGGTATGTGAAATCCTACAAATGATTTCCTGTATTTTCAAAGTTGTTGCTCAGTAGTCAGTCTTCAAGACCAGCTTTGTAGTTTCTTTCTTCGGTAAAAGAACCAACTAAAAAAATATACTTTGAAGGGGAAAATGAAAAACCTGTCCATATTTTTGTCTCTTTTGTGTGTTTTCAGAATGATGCTCCATTGAACTTCACAGCAGCCAATGCCTGAGCTGGGTAAAGGAGGAAGTAGGAGAGAAGGTGTAAAACACGTCATTATTAATTCACAATTTTTCAGGCAAAATGAAACCATTTATAACATTTTAAAACCATTTTCAAAATGTGTGCTTACAGCACGCATTTCACCTTTGGAAATTTTAGCACCTGATGTAAGCAAATAAAGATTAAATTAAAACACCATAATAATTTATTATATCATGTTAACATGCTTAGAGAAAACAACCAGTCTCGATGTCCATTTCACTTGTCCTCTGGTAGTGAGAAGACATGAGGTAGAGGAATAGATCGTAATCACAGACCCTCTCTGGAAATTTACAGCAACATGAAAGAGAAACCCTTGGGGAGTCCCCCCTCCCTTTCTCTTCACAGCAAAGCTGCCCACCCGCTGCCTTACAGACAGTGTCAGTTTGTGACCAGAGTCACTATTTGACTGTAGGAGGATAGTGTCCTCGATGACATCTCCAGTTCAGCTATTTATGTAGATAAACAAGTGAACACTAAGCTAAATGGCTGTCCATTATAATGCATCCTCCTTAAACCACATAAATATCACCACAGGGAGCATTGATTATCTTTAATTAATTTCATTTTTCAAGTTCTAATTACACGTGAGAAAGCTATTTATACATTGCCTTAGCAGACTTTGGAGAGCAGCAAAGGGACCCCTGCTTAACATCCATGTTGAGTTTTTGAAGTATGTAGATTTTTGTTTGGTCAAAAATATGTTCCAGTTAAATACCTATTGGAACCTGCCGTGCACAGGAATGTAGTGGGAAGTGTTGTCTTGCACTTGCACAATGGCCCTGAAAAATTTAGTCTGTTTCTATTTACTACTCCATCCAAGAAACCACAAGACATAAGCATAAACATATTTTACTTAAAGTATATTAGTTACAAAAATGTGAGCAGTAACTGACAACATCAGTGAAAAGGCTTAAAGACTTAAGTCTTTAACAACTTTGAATCTTTGTGTTTGTGTGTTTGAATTCAGTGTGTGGTACTGTTCATTCTTGGTAGAAAAATATCTCTAAATATATCTTTGATGTAAAACTGTTCACAAATAGTTGTGCAAGTCCTTACACTTCCCTGCCAACAGTAATATCAGCACAATAATAAAAACAAAAACATAAAACCACTTTGTTTTTGCCAAATTCAAGAATGATAATTATTCCCACGTGCCCAGGATTGTGCTTTGTTTTTGTTTGTTTGTTTTGAGGAAGTTAGCAAAACAAAACACGGTACACAGCAAGGTTCAGCAATGCTGGGTGGGAGGGACCAAAAAAGGGGTGTGGCAGAGGGGTGGGACTTTGTGCTGGGCGGGGACTCACCTTCACAGACTCACACCTTCATGATGTGGGAGGAGTCAGAGAAGTCAGCTGAGGGGAGAAGGGCCAGGCTGGTGGGGGAAGCAGAAGGGCTGGGGGCGCACTGAGCTGGAATGGGATGGGGGGATGGAGGTATGCAATGGGATAATGAAGGAAAATGCACATAAAACAAAAGAATGGAAGTTGCTATTACCATGAGCTGCACAATGACATGGGACTGACAGGGATGACATGTGGTACATGCTTTTTTCCCAGGCAGAGAGCAAGTACATTTGTACAAGCTTTAAGTGTGAGAACGCAGGTCATTAAGTAAAAATCAGGCATTATAAAGGTTTTTCTTATATACATAGTTAGAATTTCTGTTTATCTGACCTGAACACATAATGCGTTTTCATGAGAAAGTCCACATGCAGGAACACAGAGGTGCACAAGGTGCTAATTGTCATTATGGAAGTGTGACAAGGTCATCTTGCCGAGTCTTTCTGGTATAGTGCCTGTGACTTAAAACACCAAGCATTTCTGCTAAATAAAGCTAGGCCTGAGAGTTTAGGTGAAATGACCTTTTGCATGAGTAGCATTGGGTATGGATTTTGACAGACTGAATATTTTGGTTTAGGGGTTGCATAATGAATGCACCTCTTCATATATATCTCATATTGGAGCAGGGGCATACATACATTTATAAGAATGACCTATGTCCTTTCTCATATTAGCTCCAGATGTCAGTATGAAAACACAAAATTAAAGCTTCCTTTGTAAAGTTCAAATACCATGCGAGGAGATGATCTATTTGTTTAGAAAAGTTATTTCTTTTTCTTTTTAAGCAGCCGTTCATTGTAGTTGGTGAACTCAAACATCTTCAAAAATCAATCTATAAATGTACCGATCAGATTAATACATAGCTGCGTTGAACACGTTTTCACTTTTATACCTTCAGATTAGTGCTGTTTTCTGGCAGTAAAATCAGTTAGTAACTTTAGAGAAAGGGCAGAGCGTCATTCCGGTTTAAAAAGGAAAAACAACAAAAAAAAAAACATTAATGTACTTGTCCCAGCAGGTGAGCTCTGACAGAATGGGATCACAAGCCCCACTTGCTGGAGTCACGCAGCCCCTACTCTGAAGCACGGCGTGGGGGGTGGAGTGCACCGCGGTGGGGGTGACGTTGCGCCCCGAGCCGTGCCTCGGTGGGCCCTGGAGGAGAGGCGTCCTCACCAGACAGAAGGCGGCTGCGGCGGGAGGCCTCAGCAGCCAGGGCACAAGACATCTCTATCCGCTTCTCCTGCTCATGTAGCTGCTGATTATGGTCAGCGTGGGTCTCAGTGGGGCCGTCAAGGACAGGAACCACATTCTGCAGGCTGGTTTTGGGGGGGAGGGGGCAGCAGTTCCTTTAAGAAACTGTCATTTACAAACCACTTTGTCACAAGTCAGTCTAATTCCTGTCTGCATCTGACTGAAATAGATGGCCTGGAATAAACACTTGTGTCCCAGCTGCTATATTAGGATCTGGAGTGTTTTCCTCCGGGTCTGAATCACAGCAAAACTACAACTGTTTTTAGTTCTTAATGTTGTATCAGTTATGTATTTCATAGGTGATATTGTAGAAATGTCTAAACTTAAGGCAGGGTTACACGTTTCAAAATAACAATACTTGCCTAGTAAACACGTCTTTTTGTATTGACATACATAGAAACAACAACAGGTCCTTGTAGTTTCAAACACATATGCTATACATTGTGTCAATAATAATTACTTTCCTGTCCTGTAAGAGTCCCTGTTTCAGGTCTAAAAGGCAGTGTTAATGGTCTTCTGAGACTGAAGAGATTGAATCTGTTTTAGTTATTTATTCCACAAAATAGCAAATATCTTAAAGGTCATACTTTGATTTGGCAATGAGTGTCTTGATTCTTTCCACTTTCTTCTGCTTTTCTTGTTCTTCCTCTGGGCTCAGAGGTGCGGTAGGCTCTATGTCAAGGTACCGTTCTGGGATCAGAACCTTGTCAGGTGCTAACAGCTGAAATGCAGGCAAAAGGAGCAGATTCATGGTTCAACCAATGTATTTCACTATTGGTGTCCTGTTCCTAGCACTGCTAAATTGTTATTTCAGAAGGGCTTGCCTCTTTGCTGACGTCCAGGTTATAGGGGTCAGGTTCAACCTGTAGCCTCCTCAGCCGTGCAATCTCCTCACGCGGGGACTCCACACCCTCCCCTCTCACTGCTGCCTCAAGGTCTTTGATGTCAACTTCATGAGCTGTCAGCCGCCGTCGGACCTACGACCGGAGCCGACAGTCAGTAAAGAGTCAACTCTAGGTTCTGGAAAATCAAGTATGAGCACCGCTCAAAGTGTCAACATGTCAAGCTTGTAATTGTGAGCACAACTTAGATTCTGTTAGAAGGGCACGCACAACTTTGTAGTTGTTGGTGGGCTTAATGCCGTCTATCTGCTGAGAGCTGGGGAGGTTCAGGCTCCTCCTCTTGTCTCGCATGCTACTGCTCTGATTCCTCCGGATCCTCTCATTCTGCTCTTCCACGCTCATCTTGGACTTGACCTCCGCTGGGAACACGGCGCTCTTTGGCCGCTCCTGTAAAAGAGAGGTTCAGACACGTCTCGCTCGCTGCACCTGCCTCAGACCAAACCCGCTGCCCTTACCTTGACAAACCGGAACATGTTTTATTCAATTCATTCAACAAAAATAGAGCCGTTGGACATTTTAGAATTGCTCTTTGGAGATACAAATTACTTTAAAAATATATATCGCATTTGAGTAAATATCCAGAAAAAATCTATTAAAGGAATGCCTGACCTTTTGGCTAAGGAATGTCTTAGATATAAGTGGCCGAGAGGCTCAATATGAAGCAGTATGACTCACAGAGAACCTTTGTAGTGAGAAAATTTGTTGAATACAAGGTCAGGCCAACCTTTGCATACAGTCTGTTTAAAAAACTTCCCTGTGATATGCAGATATTACCTACCTTTGAAATTCCATTCGGGAGTCTGCCATTTCTCCGATAGACAGCATCACTGGTGCTCACCTCATCTTCTGCTGGAGACTTGGTTCTTGGGGGTACTACACCAACTGTGAATGATTAAATAAACACACACACACACACACACACACACACACACACACACACACACACACACACACACACACACACACACAC
>JABJVR010007607.1:0-11351 GCA_025773905.1 Chitala chitala | reverse complement strand
AAAGCCAAACGTGAAATACATTTTGTGTCTTTTAAAAAATGAAAGGTTATCATTTTAGGAGAGAGCAGAGGAAAATAAAATAAAATAATAAAAGTGGGGTACAAATGTAAAAAAATTAGCAAGAGGATGTTAATTAATGCAGATGCATGAAAAGTAAACCAGGATACATTAGTCAAATGGAAATATGTGAATCTGTGGTGTTTATTTTCCCATGGCTGACTCATCAGTAATGACAGATGTAAGGTCAGCACCAGCAGAGTACCGGTGTAAACAGGCAAGGTCTCTCCCGATGCTTGAGTCTCACCACTCATCTGCGATGAAACCAATATCTACACAGGGTTATGACTTCTCTCCTCTCCTCTCCTCTCCTCTCCTCTCCTCTCCTCTTTCCTTTGTGCTCACTGACTTCTCCAGATTCCACTTTTGACTGTCACTCTTTCACTTCTTTTTTCTGCAGGCTTCTCACTACAAATCAACAAGAAACCCTAAAGTAACACAATTTGATGCATATTGTGTGTGTGTGTTCAGCACAGCGTGTCAGTACTGTACTGTACTGTAAGAAATCCTGTCTACAGCTCCCTCCTCCTTCTCTTCCTCTTCCTCCT
Organism: Chitala chitala; assembly: GCA_025773905.1. Classification (NCBI taxonomy): domain Eukaryota; kingdom Metazoa; phylum Chordata; class Actinopteri; order Osteoglossiformes; family Notopteridae; genus Chitala; species Chitala chitala. Next base: position 10,746 of record JABJVR010007607.1, on the reverse strand, counting down.
CCTCCTCGTCCCATATAAGGACTGTTCTGTTCGCTCAGCATAGAGGGCTCTCTTAGCCTGCCACAGGATGAAAAGTTCACCCAGCTTATGAAAATAAACACACAATATAAATCACAGCTGCAGCACTGAACTCTACAGATTGCCAGTTAGTGGTAGAGCTTCATAGGGATGCTGTCTACACGCAGCACGTGTCTGGGCGCAGCCCATGCCTTTTTAATATTCAATTCAATTAATTTTTACATAGTGCCATTTCACAACAAGGTGCCTCAAAGTGCTTTACAGAAGAGTTCGTAGATATTACAGAAATAACAGCAAGTGAAGGATTGAAGTTAAAGATAAGGATAAAGCCATACAACAGCAGAGGAGAGGAACCAAAAACTCCATAGTGTTGGAAAAAAAAACCTCTAGGGACCTGAGGTTAACTGGCTGCCCAACCCCTCCTTGGCATGCTAACATTACAGAATAAACAGGTTATATTGGAGATCATGGATGTAAATAGCACTATAGCCCTTCTTTGCTCCAGGTGTTGGAGTAACTCTCAACAGGCTTGTGGCATTCCTTTGGGCAAAGGCCTCATCCAAGGGGGTACACTGGTTGTCAGCAACTCTAAGCATCCCGTTCAGATGGTGCCCAGGTGGGCACCATGCACACATATGGACAAAGAAAGACTGCAGAGAGGGGTTAGTAAATAATATAATACAAAGACTGGTAGCCCCGTGATATATACCACAGTTACAATGGCATGTACAGCAGCATCAGTAGTGTTAGTTGCAGTGGGCTATGGAGACTGTTGTGGGAAGGCTAAATCAAAGAAGTCGGTCTTCAGTCCGAATTTAAAGACTTTAAAGAGATTGATTTGGCATCCTATACAACAACAAGGCAAACTATTCCACAGATTGGGGTTCTACACCTAAAATCTCTTACACCAATACTTTTATGTATATGTGGAACAGTAAAAAGGCCAGAATTCTGAGATCATAGGGAATGATGTGGAGTATATGTATTAATCAGCTCCATTAGATATACTGGTGCTTTGCCTTTGAGTGCCTTATGTGTTAACAAGAAAACTTTGAAATCTATTCTGTACTTAACAGGAAGCCAGTGGAGTGAGGATAGTACTGGACGTAAATGGTTATACTTTCTGCTTCCAGTGATAATTGTTTAAAAGTTAATTGTTGAAAAGTGTTTAGTGTGCAGTTTGCAGTTCCAGAGAGTAAAGTGTTACAGTAATCTAAATGACTGTAAACAAAAGCTTGCAGTTTTTTTTTTGGTATCTTCTGTAGTAAGAAAATGCTGTTGCCTAGGAGTATTTCTTGGCTGCAGGTAGCACACCTGTGAAACTGCATTAACATGAGAACCAAAGGTGAGGTTTGAGTCTATAATGACACCTAAATTACGCACTGATTCGATAATACAGAAGCAGAATTCAGCAGCATTGAGGGTTGATCTGAAAACGCTCCGAGCAGGATCATTACCCCCAAACAACATCTCAGTGTTTCTGTGTTTAGTGATAAGTAGTTTGTGCTCATCCATCTTTGAATGTCTTTGAAACATTTAATGAAGGTGTCAGCTGATGCATTATCATTAGGTTTAACAGCAAGGTGTAACTGAGTATCATCAGCATAGGTATAAGAGTTGATATTATACTTACATATAATATTACCTAAAGGTAACATGTAAAGGGAGAAGAGTACTGGGCCCAGCACAGATCCCTGTGGTACCCCATATCTAAGTGGTGACATGGGAGAGGGTGTGCTGTCATTCGACATTTGGCCATAATAGTGACAGTTTGTGAGATAAGAAGTAAACCACCTGAGAACACGCCCATGACAGTTTGAATCTGGTTCACCAGAATAGAATGACCAACAGTATCAAAACCAGCACTAAGATTTAATAGAATAACAGCTGTCACATTCCCTGCATCAGATGAAAGCAACTGTAGTCAAAGCTGTTTCTCTGCTGTATCCTTGTGGGAAGCCTAACTGAAACTTATCCAATACGCTGTTAGCCTCCAAGTAAACTTGCAGCTGTATTGCAAATATTTTTTTCCAGAATCTAGGAGGGACATTTGAAATACATTTAATTTTACTAATTACTTCCAGATTAAGATTAGGCTTTTTAAGCAGTGACCTAACAACTGCAACTATAAATGAGTCAGATACAACATCTAAGCCTAGGGAAGTGTTCATAATGTTCACTAAAGGTCCTGCTAAAATTTCTAGTGAAACTTTAACCGACTGCATTGGAATGGGATCTACACATGGAGGATTTAGCATTAGCTTTTAATTTTTTAAGGTCTAAGACGTCAGTTGGTGGAAACTCATTAAAAGAATATGGGTTTAATATTGTTAGTGGACTCAAAGGGCGTATATTGGAGCCCTGTTTGAGTCTAATGTTGATGATTTTATTATTAAAGAAAGTAATATTATCATTTTATATTGAGATATAAATTTCCACTTGGCCTCTAATTTACAGCATCCCTATTTCAGGTGCTGCATATATTCATTAAACCATGGAGTGACCCTGGTGGTTCTACCTGATGTAGCTTTTAGTGGAGCTACTATCTTTAGTGTCTGACTGACTACTGCATTAAAGCTGTATGTAATTTCATTAATACAGGCACTGTGACTGAAAACTGTGTTCTATATCTTCTTCCTCTTTCGGCTGCCCGAAAACCCTCAAGGGGTCGCGGGTCATCCTTCTCCATGCCAACCTGTTCTCTGCACCTTCCTCTGTCACCCCAACCTCTCTCATGTCCTCCCTCACTACATCCATGATCCTCCTCTTTGGCCTTCCTCTTCTCCTCCTGTCTGGCAGCTCCATCCTCAACATTCTTTTCTCCATATACACTGTATCCCTCCTCTGCACGTGTCCAAACCATCTCGTGAAAACTGTGTTCTGTATAATATCTGAAATTTGTTCACTTTGTCTCTATTTAAATGATTTTGAATGAATAATGATTTTTTTCACATGCATGCAGAAAAAGTTTAATCTCAAAAACGATCAAGAAATAATGAAAGCAGGAATTAGTTGCACTAAGAAATGAAAATCATCAATACTATGATGATACTATGAGCTAAATTTAAAGTATGCCCATACATGTGGGTTGGTTCAGATACTTGCTGAGTACAACCAACCGAATGAAGCAGATATGTAAAGCGCTTACTGAATGCATCTGCCTCTGTGTCTACATGTATGTTAAAGTCACCTAGAGCTACAATTTTATCAATCTTAAAAATCAGATCTCACAGAAAATCACAAAAACTAAATTACATTTTTATATTCATACTTACAAGCAGAGATATTTCTGTAGAATCATGTATAACATTTGATGCATAACTGTAAGTAACACAGATACAATAGTAATGTATGAAATATGTGCTGACAAGTACAGATTAGTTTGAGGTTAATTACATTTTGCATGAACAAATGAATGCCTGCAATATATTAGCAATAGATTGCTTCTCTTGTCTACACTTAGAATTAATTTTACATATTAATACCACAAATAACAGAGGCAACTCATGTTCTTTCATCTTCATGTAAAATTGCAGATTTTATGCATTAAAAACTGTATGTGCAGCAGTGTCTTTAGTTGCGAGTAGACAGTGTTCTATTAATTATTGTGAAATTTATTAGTACATGACAGAATGGTGAATAATAATGTCTTATTTTGAGCAAGGGCTCCTGGCGCACAACGGGAGCTTATTTGTGCGAGCTCTGTGTGGTTTTGTGTCTGTGTGACTGTGTGCACTAGTATCGCCCTGGTCATGATGACAAACAGGCCATTAAACAAGCTGAGACGACAGCTGCATTGACATAACATTATAGCTAACAACTGCAGAGAAGCTGTTAGCTTCTATATTTATACTATACTGTTTGTGTACATGTGGCTGAAGGTTCTCAGTCATCCAGGTGAGGATATCTGAAAGCTGTACATTCATTTGCCTTGACTCTAATGTCAGATGTGTATATGTGTGAATACCAATGTGTGAAAAATGCTGAGCAACATTAAAACAAAACAAAACGAATAACAATTCAAAAAAATTTTAAGTGAATGAAACATGAAAAACACAACTGATATTAAGTGTTAATAAATGATATTTATTTGTTGAAAACACACTGGCATCAGTAAGGTTTTGCTGATTACTACACAACATGATAACAGCTAACCATTATTTGCATTTAACCTCCATTAAGATGTATTTACTTAAAAACATGTAGCGCAAGTACAAGTAGGGATTTTTATTAGGAGATGAAACCATTCAAATATAACTTGCACATTTATATGTTTGTATGCCTAATAAAGAGACCAATAATAAGCGTTAAAAGTCAAGTTGTAATTTTATTAATTAATTTGCTAGTGGATGCAGTTTGCAGTCTGCATTACCATGTCTGTCCAGAAGAGGGAGCCAGAAAAATAATCTTGAAGGAGCACAGGCCTGAAAGCCCACTCTGGGCCTGCATTCCTGCTTCCTCCTCACTGAGTGCAGCCGTCTATCTGGTAATCCTTCATGAACGTATGCAGGTCTCTGCACGCTGATCTTTTTGCCGACGCTTTGCATGCCTCCTTCCTGGGCAGCTTCTCCACCCAGGTGGCAGAGTCCATCAAGTACTGCATCCTGAGAAAGATATATATATATATATATATATATAAAATAGTCAACAGTATTAATGAGAAATTGTAAACCCAGCTCTAATATATATTTATTTAGATGTATATAGATCATGGCATCATACAGTTTTTTAAATGATGTCTTAATATAGATTTATACCTGATTCTACTCAAAATGTATTTTAGCCATTTCAGTAGATTGCTTTAAAACCTGTTCACTTGAGCACTCGGTTGCCATCCAGTATTCCCATTTTGAGGCTCATGAATATTGCCCCAATAGAATATCTTGAAATCTAGAACCAACTGACTATTTTAAGCATTACTTTCAGTTTTAGTGACCCAAAATTAGTTACACTAGACTACTTTGTTTCTGAAACATTTTGATTGTTAATCAGTACAATTCAACTGTTTGGTCAACTATTTTAATCAAAAATGAAGTCCTTATGTCTCTGCCAGTAATGATACAGATGTACGACGGTACTAACTCTCCACTGTCGTCAGTGGTGGTGCCATCTTGGCCCATGATGAGGTAGGTCTCGCCTAGATGGAGCTGGCCCTTGCAGTGCCGCCGCTTGGCTAACACTCTGATGCTGTTCTCAGCCACACTGGAATCACCAGCTGGAGGACGAACACCGCAAGTGTAGAGCGTACTAAAGAGACTGACAAGCCCCTCACTGCTGGGTCGACAGACAGCTTTTATGGGGGACTGTGCTGGTCCACAGACCCTCTCACAAGAGATGGAGACCAGTCTGACAAGAAGTTCACGGTTTTTATTGTGATTTCTGGATTATCCATTGGGTCCATGTGAATTAGCTTTATGCCGTTATGATTAAGAGATACACTTGAGTACAGTACATTTACTTATACATTTGCTTATAGATTTTCATCACACATTTAATTGTGAAAATCAGTTGATGCTAGTTCTTTAAGGTATGCTACCAAAGAGCATGCTTAAAAAGTATGAGTAATAATTTTATACTGGGTAACATGTCTGAAAATTTCTTACTCAGAGCTACCGTTAATATATATCCATCCATCCATCTTCTGTCGCTTATATATATATATATATATACAGTACAAAAAACAGCTTTCTTAATTGATTAAAATGGCAATTTTATCAATCTGCAATTTTGTCAGTCAAAAGATTATTCAAGGTCAAGAAGTGAACAGTAACAAAAAAATAACAAAAATCTATAATAAATATACAGAGGCAAACAAATAATCTACAGTATTCAGTACATTGACATTTGCACATAGTAACAACGGTGTTACCAATTAGAGGTACTTACTGGCCCGGAGAACCTCAATCACTTTTACTTCATAGAGCTCAAAGTTGCTTTTTTCCGAAAGACCAGTGATGTTTACTTTATAACCTGAAATGAAACCCCAGAGGAATGAATCCAACCTAATGCGTTAATGATACTGTAATAATTACAACAGTGCATTATATAATGGATGTTTACAAAATATGATAAATGGAAACTTCACTGCACATACTTACTGTAAGACACAGTTGGAGAGAAGCAAGCAAAGTCAAAGCGGGTTTTCTTTCTGATGTTCATCTCAAATGTTCTTCTCTCTTCATAGCAAGGCTCTGCAAAGCATTGTGTCAGCCATCACACTAGGGGCATAAACTCCGCCCTTAACTAGCCACGTGAGCGTTTGAAGGCATGACATACTTTCCGCACACTGGCACACATCCTCCGAGCAAAGCGTCGACACCATCCTGCTTTTATGGGGCGCTGCGTAGAAGGTGGTGCACCTCCTGTCTGCCAGATGCCAAGTTACAGCATTTCAATAACGTTTACAAGCACATGTGTAGTAAGCACATGCTGAGTAGGGAGGAGAGAGGGTGAACGTACCTGGCTCATAGTAGTCATAGAAGGTGGCTGAAGCTGGCTGCACTAAACCTACCGGCACTCTCTGAACAGCACCAAACCCAATGCACAACGATCCCTCAGAGAGCTGCAGTGGAGGAGAAGCAACAAGTCTATATATGTCAGCGGCCAAGAGTCAGTACGCATGTCAGAGGCAGAGAGTCTGTATGCAGGTCACAGGCAGTGAAGCAGTGTGCATAGCAGAGACAGTGGTCAGTATACATGCCTGAGGCAGAGAGTCAGTACACAGGTCAGAGGCAGAGAGTCAGTATACATGTCAGAGGCAGAGAGTCTGTTTGCATTTTTTCACCTCACTGAAGTACAGGATAACTCTGCCATTCCCAACTTCATAATGAGAAATATAACTGTCTGTTAGGTCCTTTTGCTACAAAACAGAATATAAGTTAGTTTCATGTACGGCATGTTAAGCAATACAACAGTTTTACCAAAATTAATAGATTGAGAGGATATAAAAGGAACTCATAACAAAATGTGATGAAGAAACGGAGTTAGAGTTTGTGAGGACCCCCCCTGGGATGTGAAAACTCCTTATGCTCAAGTAATTAATATACAGAAAGGTGGTAAACATGAGGGATGACGACGACGACGATGATGATGATGATGATGATGATGATGATGATGGTAATACTGAGGAGAAATACTGAAGATAAATATTTGCACTATGAAATGCTAACTTTGTCTAGGTCATCTGTCTGTGCCTCAAAACCGCTTAGCAGTGTGATGTCAGCGATGGCCATTCCTGACAGGTTTCTGCTTGGGCTGTGACTGCAAGGTGAGACAGAGAGAAGGACGAGGGTGAGGAGAAGTTCCTCAGGCTACGGTTGCCAAGAAAACGAAAAACACTTAAAGCACACAGCAAAATAAATACCAAAAACAGACACATTAACAACAACTACAACAGCTGTCTAGTAACTGACAGGGTAATGCTAAAACTCACAGAAAAGCTGTACGGTCATATGCATGTTAGAAACATATACCTATAATACCATGTTAAATATTTACATAAAAAAGAGAGTAACCCTAATATTGTAACATTTCGTATTCCTTCATCTATTGGAGTAAATGCCCCTACAGTAGAAACCTCTGGTTGTCAGGACAAGAGTCTGATTAGCACTTTAGCAGAAGTGCTGGGCCTCCTGCCAATGTTGCCTAACCCTCCCCCAACAGTCTGTGCTACAGCTGTGAGATACACTTAGGTGCTACTCGCTGCTCTTTGTGTCAGTCTGGCACAACACGTTTGTCACATTTGGATTAGTCCATTCTGTAGCTGGGGGGAGGGTACATTAGTCATTCATTGTTATTTGTTTCATAATTATGATATGTTTTCATTGTTTGAAGCTGAATTATACTATTTTGTCATTTCATGACATTGCGTTATTTTTATATATTTAAGGGCCCAGTGAAGCGCTGGTTCTCCTAATTCTGTCAGGGTGGTCATGCCCCTCGAGCTCTTTTCTGGTAGCTCTGGAACCTGGACAGGGTTATTGTTGTGTTCTGTTTAGCCCATCCCCCTGGGAGGAGCACTGGGCAGCCAGCCACCTGCAGCACCCAGGGAGCCACCATGCTGTTGTCCCCATTAGCCATACTGTGTCATTATGTATGAAACATTTACTCACCTGACACACACAGTGTACAAAACTGTGTTCTGTTCACTCTCTTTTGTTTCTCTCCTATGTCGACTGCGAGCATCAAACCACTCAATCTCCGAGAGCGGGACATCCCTGGCCTCATCATCTTGCCTGTCCTCGCCCTCCTCCGCTCCCTCGTAGTAATCCTCAATGTCATATGCGCTAATCACCTCATCTGAACCAATGAGAGATGGGAAAAACCAAAATGACCAATAAGGCATTTGTACACGACACTCGTGCTTCAGGTAGCAAGCTGTCTGGTGGAATCGAAGCATGCTGTGCTTATGCCACGCTTTCTGAAGATATCTGCCATACCTATAACACACATATAACAAATGCAAATGGAAAAAAACACTGGGTATCAGAGATTAAAGCAGATTACATTATGAATATTTATGTCACTCATTTGCAACTTCAATATTTTAAGGAAATCTAACAGAACAGTCTTGTAAGGATCAGAGGAACTAAAGCTGTATAAAATGCACTGCACTGGAATTTTGCACGTGTTGGTGTAGGTGTTTTGGTTGTTAACATAGTTTGAGATAGTTTTGAAGACTCTCACCAGTGTACTTAACCTTGCCTTCCACGCTGACTTTGATTGATAAAACCTCACAGGTTTCTGCAGGGTCCATGATGTGATAAGCCTTAACCACCTGCCAGAATGCATGAATTTACATCATGAATATAACTTCACCAACATTAAAATGTGTTCTTTTACATCAATTTTCCTTCAAAACATTAAATGTGTCTTTTTGGAGATTAGTTGTAATTAAAATGTTTATCTTCCTAAAATAACTGGTGCTTACCTTCAGCTTCCCTTTTCCATTTCCAGTTGCCTCTACCTTAATGTTGTCACCTAGGAGTCGCTATGGGATTAAGGAGAAGACAAATTAATATGGAAAAACTAAATGTTATTTAAGTGCATTTATAACAAATACATGGAATATAGAACAACATGTATTCATTTATCTTATTGTGTATCATGTCCTGGACCTGTCACACCCTGCTGTCCTCTAGATGTCGCCATTTTGCCCTGTTTCTTGGTTTTCCTCTACCCTTCATTGTCCTTGTGAGAATGTTAATTCAATCAGTGTCATCAGCTGCATTTTGTTTCCTGTTCTCCCCTACGTATACCGCCTTTGTAAATTAGTCCTGTACTAGTCGTTAGTAGTGAAGTGATGAATACCTGTGTTAATTACTCTTAGTTTGTTTATGATCTTTTATTTTTAATGTTCTTTTTGCTCTTTGCCCCATGTATTGATCCCCTCTGTCTGAATAAACACAATACAATTAGACTCAGCCTGCATTCCTACACTTTCCCACACGTTACACTGTGGTTTTACTTATGACCCCTTTTCATTTTGTGAACTAGTAAAATCTAATATAAAAAGTCCCACTTTGAATAAATGTTCCTCAAAAGAATCTTACTTCTAACTCAGTGTTGTATGACTGACACTTTTCCATCTTAATGTCTAATCATTAAGTCTCATCCTCCTCATTCTCCTTTCATTACAACTCTTCCTTCTTATTCTCCTTTTGGTGACAGTCTTTCTTCTCATTGTCTTCCCACTGTTCATGATGAACCCTTGACAAGTTTCTTGTCTGTTGGTCATTTTGACTCTGAAACAGCTTTCTTCTAAATAGCCCCAGTTTCTCTCTCAGATCTTAGTGTTTCCAGCTATGGATGTCTTCACGTTAAGACATCCAGACGTCTCTCTTTATTGAGTCTGTCCATCTTAGTTGCTTTGCCTACCTCACAGCCCCCCCTTACTCAATCTGTGTGACATTCAGCAGTACCTTTCAAAACCCCCCCTACCCACACCCTTTCTGTAACCGTACCTTCAGCTCTGCCTGCGCTCTCTCCCCCTTCTTTTGTAGCAACACCTTTTCTGTCTGGCTCCGCCCTGGAACTTTGAACTTCACATCTATTTTTGGGGGTGGCTGAGGAGGTCTGCTTATGGCCAGTTGAGACAGTGCCTCCAGAGCTATTATGGTATCCTAGAAAAAGAGGAAAGTCAAGCATATTCAAATGAAGAAAACTGATACTTTAACATCCACTAAAACTGCAATCCATCTTTCCATAGCCAAAAACTTGCCTGTGAAGAATTTCTTCACCTGAGCTCTGAGCTGTCTGTCATGCATGTATTTTACTGTAAACATGTTGGCCGCTTTGCTTAAATTTTGTTTTTATGTTTCTTGTGAGTTTCAGTGTCCTACATATTTATAAAACTGGCGATAAGTATAATAATATTACTTGTATTAATTACAGTTAAATATTTGTTTAACTGGAAATTCTATATGCTGAGACTTGCATACTGCTAATATTTATTTGCATTTTTTGAGTGAAGTCTGTTTTGGCAAAATAAACCTTGGTCATAATGCCAGATAGCAGTATTGGACTTTCATCACTTGCAAGCAAAAAATCTGTTTAAGGCAGCTATATTACAAGATGTAGCACTAGTACAGAAGGGCTGAATGGGTTCCTTTCATGATCATATTGATAGAATAGAATAGAATAGAATAATTTCTTAATGCCACACAACAAGTTGGTGGAATTTGGTGTCGGTACAGCATGACAATGCTCACATCGCCTGTGTCACGGAGA
>JABJVR010007606.1:0-11354 GCA_025773905.1 Chitala chitala | reverse complement strand
TTTTTTTATTTTGTTTATTTTTTTTTTTTTTTTTTTTTTTTTTTTTTTTTTTTGAGTATAAGGTCAGATGTCTTAAATAGTACGAGCTTGACAGACAAGCAGGCAGTTCATTGTGAATGCAAGAGGTAGTATTGAAACCTATTCCTTTTAAGTTGAAATAAAATGGAAATAGGGTTTTACATCACTTAGATTTTCACATTCATTTTATTGGAAAGGTTTTAGTTCAAAACATGATATATGGGTGTGGTTGTTTCTTTGGCTATCTGTTTTGATAATAGCATTGGACATGAAAATATAAATTTTTCAATTTTGTGCAAAGTACATGCAGTTTCCTTTAGAAACTAACAAATATATTTACTGAGGATGCAAACATAGAAATGTCTGGTAGCTGTTTTGTAGAATACACCTTGCATAAAGAAGGAAGTTTAAATGTTTTTTGCAATGGTGACGTCCCTTTCTTCTCTCTAGCCATGGCCAAGTGTGTCCAACCTTGCCAAGGACTTCATCGAGCGCGTGCTGACCGTGGACCCGAGCGAGCGCATGACCGCCGGACAGGCCCTCAAGCACCCCTGGATCGTCAGCATGGCCGCCTCCTCGTCCATGAAGAACCTGCAGCGCTCCATCTCCCAGAACCTCCTCAAGAGGGCCTCGTCACGCTGTCACAGCACCAAGTCGGCACAGTCCACGCGCTCCAGCCGCTCCACCAAGTCCAGCAAGTCACGGCGTGTGCGGGAACGCGAGCTGCGCGAGCTGAACCGCCGCTACCAGCAGCAGTACAATGGCTGAGCCTGCACGCATGCGCGTGTGTGCGCATGTAGATAGACACATGCTGTGCCACCTGACCAGACTCACTGATTGCTGTGCTCATGGCTGTGTCAGACGGACCCTCTCTGCTCTCACTGACTCCAGTGCTGTATGGAGAGAGAGACACACACACACACACACACACACACACACACAACCCTCTGTTTCGATCTCACTGTATTTTTCAGTCTTAAGATGATTTTCCTTTTTGCTACATAGTTGTTTCCTTTTAATTATTTATTGTTGCTTTTTTGTCATTTGTATGTTAATGTTTTGGTCACTTGAAGCCAGATGAAGGGTCTTGCGAGCAGGATTCTGGGAAGAAAAGTATTATGAAGCATTGGTACATGAAGAATGGGTCATTTGCTGCATGTATGTATGAGGCTGCAGATGGTGCAGGAATGGCAAGTGTTTGCTTGTAAAGGGATGGCAGAACTTCAGTAGCTGGCAGTGATAATAGAGTAAATTTCAGCAGATCTTACCCAAGCACTTGCATAGTGACTGTATTTATGGGTGTACAATACTTTTGGTAACATTTACCTGAAGATATTAATACCAGCAGCTTACTGGTTTTTAATGTTGAAGACTGTGATGGGCAGTGCCTGTCCTGTATGTAACTGTGTGTGTGAAGGGCTGCATTACCGGGTGTCAGACAGTCATCACCTCAGCACCGTCACTAGGTCCGGTTTTGTTTCCCACCTGCCCTTTGACGCAGAATCTGTTGTCTGGCATTGGTCAAATGTGCAAGTTTTTTTTTTTTTTTTTTTTTGCACTGCCATCCAGATAGAAAATGCATCTTCCACACAAAGCAACATACAGCAAGTTTAGGCTGTGCCCCCCTGTAATAGCAATGTTCTAAATCTACCTCCATGAGGGGCAGACTCACCAGGATACAGTAATGATATCTAATACGGGGTTTCAGTGTAGCTGCTGAATGTTTCACTGTCATCTTGCAGCTGATCTTATACACAAACACAAATGGGCACTCTGCGGTTTGCTTGCCTATGATGTGGATTATATACAAACTGTTACTGGCCAGAGCTGCCCGACACTCCCCATGCAGGCTTACAGCAAGGCTGATAAACTTGGTCACTTCTTAGCCTGGTCATGTTTTGTGTCTCAGCAGCACAGATATCTTGCTGTTTGCTCTTCTGGATATACTGTAGTTAGGCAATAATCATACTGTGTTTTTAGTATCAAAGAAGGAGGTGCTCGTTCCTTAAGTTCTGCCTTCCCTTTGTATGTTGGTTAGCACAGCCTGGTGTCCTCAACACTGCTTGTTTCAGGTTTGGATTAGGTACCTTTTTCCCCTGAATGACGAGCACTCTAGTTGCTCTAAAGGAAATGGAGACATTTTAAGGTCTTTAAAATCACAGCCGATGAGGAAAACTCAAACTGCCTAACTTACATTCACACTTGGTTAAATAAGTGGGTGGCCCAGCTCTAATACATTGTTAGGAAAGTTTAAGAGCCTGAATGTCAGGTGTCTCTTGCAACCAGTGGTGAAGGGGATGTAGCAGTTTGTTGGAAAATCCATTGTGAACTGTAACTTATCTACTGCTGTGAATAAACTGTTAATTTCACTCCAAAGGAAAGTCCACTCCTAATAAAGGGGAGGGGACTACAAAAAATGATCCCCTGTTATTTTTAATGCCAGTATTATGTCATTTTGTAGCTTAACAAGGAACGGTTTTGTCAGATGAAGGGCTTTTCTCATTTTTTGTTTTTTCAGTGAATAATCACACCAGCTGCACAGATTGTCTAGGGGCAGCTGTTGGCTGCAAGTCCTTTCATAAATACACCAATCTGACACTGTTTTCAATTGTGTTTAATTTGAGATTGGGGTAACTAGTCCCTAAGTCCATTGTTTAATTTAAATACATGATTCCGCAAAAATATTGTACATTTATGTTTTATTTTGCATGTTTTTTTTTTTTTTTGTAAAGGTTGATTTACAACTGGAGGCATTCTCTTTGAAGTTATTCAAATATGAAATTTTCATTGGGTTGATTTCTTTAGATCATTTTTTTTTTCTGGCATTTAAATATGTGAAATTTCAAGAATACTGGAACTGCCACATGGCATACTTATGGTGGTGTTTAAATACAATTCTGGTGTAATCAGTATTTTTAAAGAGAAGATACTACACACTTGCATTTCATTGTTGTGGTTTTCTAGCTATACAGACTGCAAGTTGATGTTGATTTTTACTGACCCTTGCACTTTTACAGTGACCTGTGGATAAGAAAAATTAGGTCGTTATAGATGTCTTGTGTTTTATAGATTGCCATTGTCCTGAATGGTTGTTTTGTAGTTTGTCATTTTATTACCCTTTTTGGAATTACAAATGAGAAACATGTTTAAATATCAGAAAACATGTTAATTTCTTAATTATGTTTTTACATATATATTTTTTTGCCCGGTTTTCCTATTTGTTTTTTTTTCCCACTTTTAAACAGGAAACCGCTCATTCCTCAAAAGTAGATTATCAACTCTGTTTTGTCAAATCAAGATCTACACATTTTTAGACGTGCCAATCACTCTGGCTGTATGATTGCATCGTTTATACATTTTGACCTACTTTTAACAATCTATTTTTACTAAGAAATTTACATTTACGTTTTTTCCCCACTTATGTCTTTATTTCTATAACACTGCTCAGTATTGGAAAACAACGAAAAGGTCAGATTGTAAATGATGGTTCTAATTGAGATTGGGTGGGAAATTGTGGTTTTAATGGAGATTAAGTTCGATTGAAGTAAATGGAATAAACTGAGCCATAGTTGCATATACTTTAAGATCTAGCCTCTGGGTGCAGAGAAGTGAAGTATTTTTCCGTGTAAAAATACGAATATAAGAAACGTGTAATTGCGTATATAACATTTCAGTTTATTGATATTTTTAAAAAGTGTCCTCGAACAAAGCAAAACCAGCACTGTTCCTCGTACAAATATTTTGATAATGCATTTCCTTATGTTAATATTTTAAATGTGTGTTTATAAGGAAGGCTAATGGTGAAGTTTTTTTTTTTTTCCTCTTTAAATGAAATTGTTTTATGTAAAATAAATATACAAAATAAATGCATACCTATGTGTTCTGTGCTGCCTTGACCTGTAATGTGAGTTTTTGGCTCAATATGACTAAATACGGGATTCTGTGGTACACGATTTAAATAACATCAGATCCAGAATAGGATTTTATAATTTTATCATTAAAACGTGCTGGAATGTAATGCATTAAAACGGGTAAGGTTTTGAAGTTGGGATGCTAAATGTCACTATAAAACATGCATGCAGTTATCTTGAAAGTAGCCATGTAACTCAGATTTGTAGGATGATAGTCCCACAATGAATAATTTTTCGGTGTCCCCGTTGTCAGTTAAAATCTTAGAGATACAGAATGAGACCTTTGGGCTGGGTATGGAATTATATTTTATGAACACAGTGCTAGCTATATTACTAAAAGTTGTGTTTAAACACGATATCAGCACCACAGTAACACCGATTGTAAAATAAGTAAATATTTTGACAGAACGCCCTCTAAGATAGGTTTGAAGTACGTTTTAGCTTGACAATTTCTACCAATAAATGTTATCGGGAATTTGTTTTAACCTTGCTTGTTACTTTATTGTATACCTTTATTGTAAATCCACGCTATTATAATTTACTACATTGCATTCACAATCTCAAACCTGCACACAATTTCTTGTTCACGCTTCCTCAGGACAGAGATTTGTATTCGTCTTTTTGTAATGTAAATTGTTATTGGCTAAAATTTCAGACAATTATCTTTTTAATGTTAGCTGTAATGTCTATCAGTATTGGTGTAATTCACCGTCATTCACAAGTAACTGTTTTGCTTCTTGTTTGTAGGTAGTTTATAGGCTACTGTGAATGTCAATCACATAAATATGTTCCAAATGAGGTTTGCGTGCTGTCCATTGGATCATTCTCTTAATAGGCGGGGCTACATTGCTGCCTATTGGATCATTATCTTCATAGGCGGGGTTACAATGCTCAACCAGTAAATTCTGCGGTGTTGATTAAAACGTCAGTTCTAAGCAGGGAAAGTTTTGTGGTATATTTATTAGCTTTTGATTTAGCAGCATTTGGAAATACTCAAGTGTCTGGGTTACATAGGATTGCACAATTCTGATCTTTATCGGAAGATATCTGGAGTTGTTGTGCTTAGAGAATCAGCCACGTCCAAGACAGCGTGTGTTTTTGAAAATACGTCTGGATGTACTGGGGCTCATAGGTAACATAGCATGTAGCCTAGCCGCTCTATTTTACTGATTGGGACCATATCGACCTGATCTCACCTACATCGTTATTAACCAGACTTATAATGATATTACACTAGGATGTTTGATATTTGTTGTCGATTATATGTACTCAAACTCGAAATGTTACGTAAAAAGCGATAAAAGGTTGGAGATTTGGCTAACTTTGTACCGTTGTGCATAGGCTCGCTTTCATGCGATGTGTTATAGCGATTACTTCTTTGCTTACCTTAAACAATAACAATAATAATAATAATAATAGAAAAAACCCCAGTGCCACTTTAGTTTTACTCGTTAACCGCAAATTCTTGGTGGTTTTTAAACTTACTTTTAGTTGTTTGACCACTAGAGTTTTATATTGTCAAACTATTGTCCTCTGTTAACCCTGGTGTTCAGAGAACTTCTACCCTCTGTCATAATAAATTTAATTTGTGTATACGGAGAAAATTACGTTATTAATTGAGGAGGTTGTTAGGCTAGATGTACCACATATACACTAAGACGCGAGGCGCTCTGGAAACCAGATGTTGCCGCCGCCATAGAAAAGCTGCTAAAGAGACGCTAAATTAGCTTGGCCTTTTAGTCGGGCCTCTTTCTTCTGAGGCATTTTGCTTGGTATAACGGCGTGTGAAATTGCGCTTGTAACTTTGCATTCTGTTTAGCAGCTGTAACACTCCCGTAATATTTTTTGCGAGCGATAGAAGGGTTGAGGGATGCCTTTACCTCACGTATTAAGAACTAGCGTCCCAGAAGGTACTGGTTTGAGGGCTGCTACAGTAAGCGGCATATTTACACAAGAGTTATATATTTTTTATGGGTACTGGTAATTTTACACAAGTTCACAAGTGTTGTTGCAGCATGATTTTTGGTCAAAGTTGTAGTATTGTGAAACTGGACGTTGCACTGGAAGGGGATGTTTACAGTGCAATAAATCATAATCAGTTTTAAAGGTCTCGAATAGCTGAAATCGTGGCTCCTCTGGGTAAATGCTGAAGGCTTTTTGGTTTAATGCTGAGCTGATGTCTATTTTGGCGTACTTTGAAGTAGTTCAAATGTATGGGCTATATTTTTGTATCCTGTCTTTACTTTGATAGCTGTGTTAGGCACGTGCTGACATGTAACAGCATGTATATGAGCTCCAAGGAAGGGTGCATTATCAGTCTTAAAGTCATAATAGACACTTTTTTTTTGTAGTCTTTGTGTCTGGCCACTATTGAAGTTTTCTCGTTTTGTGAGGTAGTAATTTTACAGGACAGGTTTTGTGTTATTGTCCAATGATCTGCTACAGTTTATAGCTACTGTCATACTGTTGTATTTTAATGGCATCAAATGGGCTAGAGGTTGAAATACTTTCCCTGGGAATGTCTGCTTTGGGACTTTTAGAATTTCTGAAGTACATGATGTGTTGGTAATCCTGTCAAAACTAGTGTGTAAACATTATTCAAGTGTGCAACAGTTTCATGGATCACATGTACAACATAACATATCCTGCTTTGATGGGTGAAATTACAGAAAAAAGCCTTTTATGGTTTGTTTTATTATATTATCTTTTTGCTGTGGTTTCAGGCTCTGGAGCAGGACCTGTTTTGAACCTCTCTCTCCCTGTCTCCGTCTGTCTCCGGCCCTTGTTGTCTGTGGAAATGTACCATCTGGTCCTCCGTTTCTGAAGGCCTGAGCTGCAGAGCTGGACAGCCCAAGATGGAGAGGAAACGCAGAAAGAAATGAGAGGTTCAAGGCCACATCTTGTAGCAGCACAATGCTAGTCAAGCCAATGCCTTGTCGTCAGACTTTTGTGTAGCACCTTGATTTCAGCGACTGTTCCTTTGATGTGGTGAGCAGAGGCCCTGGTTCTGGGCAGGGATTGAACACAGCATTGGCCATGAGTACTCTGAGGACATTGTGGCTAGCTCTCATGGTGGCCCTCCTGTGTGGGAGGGTACCTGTAGTCGAGTTGGAGGGCAGCACCCCCACCCCTGAGGCACTTCTTTGCCCCAACTGCTCCCAGCTCACTCTTAAAGTGGAGTTCTCGACCAAGGTGGTGGAACACGGTAAGTAATTGTATTACCACTCCTCAAGTAATGATGTCTGGTTTGGTTGTCATGGTTCTTGGAATGGTGAGCAGCTGTTGACGACAGCTCACACTGTGGTGTTAGAAGAAAACCACCTGGGTCCTAGTTGGTATCTCTCAACTTGTGAGATGCTCTGGACATCTGGTTTAAGAGTGTGCAATTCTTAAGGCAGGGGGATGGGAGGCTGGTCTTACTGTTGAAAGCCCTTTTTTTGTGTGCTACTCTAGGTTGTATCAACAATAACAGGAACTGTGTGGTATGCTGTTGAATTTGGGTGCATGTCATACCAGATTGATATAAAAGTGGTAAAGAATGGCCCCAGTTGTACATGATAGGACAAAGAGCACATGTTCAGATGACTGTCATTGTGTGCAGAAATGCTGCGTATTTCTAAATTGTATAGTCAAATAATGGATAAAGAGAATTACCATCTTTTTGTCTTGAAGAAACGGGTTCAGAAAGAAATGGTGTTATGTGTACTTCTACCGCTTCTAGTTAGTGTTGTATGGTGATGCTGATGTTCCCTGAGCAGACGGCCCATGTTCACAGATCCAGATATAACAGTGCGGTAATATGGATGTTAAAACCCAATTCCTGTCGACTAAATTGGAAGGGGTTTATTGATTGTATGTGGCGATTTGGCACAGAACACAAAAAGGCAGCCTGTGTGTGGCTTAGGATGGCACTGGCTTTTTGTGTTTTCTTCCATTAAGACAGCCATCTTCACACTGCTTTTGAGTGATCCAGCTCTTCTCAGTTCCTTTTGCAAATATTCAGTGCCAAGAATATTTGTTCCATTCAACAAATTAAGATCAATGTATGTCCCTGGGTTCAAACTCTTCTGTAAGTATGTTAAATTTTATGGCATCTGATCTCAAGAACCACCTGTTGTACTTCTGTTGGTTGGATATTAATACCAGATTAACTTTGTGAATGAAATAGTTTTGCTTTGTCAAATGCAGTAACAGGTTTTGGATAAATTTTCAGCATTAAAACGTTTATATTAATGGTAGAAGACTGAGGAAGGGACTTTATGAAGGGGAAGTGTTGGGCTTGATTGAGTTGAAACTCAGTCTCGTGCCCTCGTGTTCTTAGAAGACTCAGTGTTCATTGGCTGCGGGCCCAGAATGTTGGAACGCCGCCTCCGTCTCCTTAAAGGGATGGTATCGTCTTGGGTACCCTAAGGCTCAGTGACCAGGAATTTTGTGTGCCAGAAAAGAACATGATATTTATAGTGGCCTGAATATGAGCCTTGTCCACTACATATTGCTCTATTCACTTGTCTTTCTCAGTGCTGTAAGAGTGCTGTATGTAGACCCTCTGTAAACTGGGCCAAGTTGCAAAACCCTCTGGTGATGTGTGCACGTGTGTTTGGGGAATTATTATTATTATTATTATTATTATTATTATTTATTATTGTCTTTTTTTTTTTTTTTTTTTTAAGGCCAGTTATGTAATTGTTTACTACTATTATTAGTGTCAGCCTGTAAGTACAGGGTATTTCAAAAATGATCAGTCAAATTTAAAATTTGTCTTGATATTGTTCATGTCACATAGAGCACTTGTAGGTGAGTAACATAAATTAAGTCTTTGGTTATTGACAGTTTAAACACTTTAAACTTCTCATATAGACATTTGAAATCGGATGAATCATTTTGAAACATTCTGTATTGTGATCCTGCTTCATTTCAGCCTTAATGTGCTTAATTAGGTACTTTCACTCTGGTTTACATTTCACACCTTACGGTAGGCCTGTAAGGATACGTTGTGCCACTATACATCATTGTATGAAACTAGTGATGATGCACGCTGTGGAGATGACTATGGTATATGCTACATGATTGCTATGTAATGTTTTAATGTAACAAACGTTACCAGCACAAGCTACAAATTTCTATTTTTAAATTGTCGTATTTTCAAATGTATTTTTTTTTTTTTTGTGTAACCTTTGTAGGTCACCGGCTGTTTTTTAGCAACGCCACTTAAACTTACTAATGTAGATTTTCTTCATTTTTTTAATTTTTTATGCACTGACAACTCGCTTTTTGTTTCTAGTATTGTAGTCCTTATTGTTATTGAGAAAAAATATGGTGAAAATTATGGAAATTATTTTTAATGTGATATGCAGTAAAAATGGCATTATTTATGAAAACATGTATATTGCAGTTGCACAGCCACTACTTGCAGGGATTTCCCTATCGGTTTGCGGCCTAGTATGTATCAGCAAGTGGCACTGAACACCTACCAAGAAATGGAAGGTGGGGGGGTGGTTTCATCAGGATAGTGGCTAGTTGAGCCCTAAAGCTCCACAGAGTCAAGCTTTAGAACATGTATGGTATCATCAGTGTGCTGTGCAGTCCTGGCTTCTGCACATAAATGTTCCTTTCCTAGAATATAATGGAAAAATAATTTTCCCCTATACACCCGTTTCCTTAATTTTGCAAAACCTGATGCTTAAACATTGATGGCAAGACATCTTTTAATACAATACCACTTGAGGAGGGGGGGAAAAAAAAAAAAAAAGGTGACCTAGTGTCCTTCCTTGCTTTCAAGGGAGGCTATTGCGTGTGTGAAGGTGTGTGTAACGTCGCTGTGTTTGCAGCACACATGTTGGTGTCTGACAGTCTCTTCCTCCTTCTGCAGAGTACATAGTGGTGTTTAATGGGTACTTCACTGCCCGGGCACGGGGCCGCTTCATCAGCAGTGCACTGCGTGGGACAGACGCACTGTCCTGGCGCATTTTGCCAAGGGACAACCCGGCGAG
The DNA here is from genome assembly GCA_025773905.1 of Chitala chitala. NCBI lineage: Eukaryota > Metazoa > Chordata > Actinopteri > Osteoglossiformes > Notopteridae > Chitala > Chitala chitala. The sequence goes on along the minus strand of JABJVR010007606.1, from coordinate 1,435 downwards.
CGATTTCCCCAGTGACTTTGAGGTGGTTCAGATCCGGCAGGCACCCCTGAAGGGTTTGCTGAACCTCCAGGAGCACCCCTACATCAAGAGGGTCACGCCCCAGCGCATGGTCTTCCGCAGTCTCAAGTTCAGTCAGTGTGAGTAATGCATCTCTTCTGGGTGTTCACGGTGAAGTCAGGAAAGTATCTTACACAACATCACTGTTATTGGGAGAGTGCAACTTCACCCCCACCCAAAAACCTCTGGCTCTTCACTGCCTGCCTTTGGCACAAAGTTTGAATTTCACTGATGCAGCAAACTTCCTAGTTGTTTCTGGCTTAAGACCTGTTTCATGGAGAAATTAAAACTTAGAAATGAGGTAAATTTTTGTAATTCCTCTCCTAATTGACTACTGGCTCTTCCCTTGATCCGTACCAGTGCACACCTTTGCAGTAGCCAGTCAGACGGGTCTTACGTCTACGTTACCCAGCTGCCTGTGCCTCCTGTATGATGTTCCTTGGGGTGAGCAGTAAAACAGACAGGACCCGTAGATGTTGGTTGGATGATTGTGGGAGTGTTTAAGAATGTCTTTGTGGCGACACACCCATCTTCTGTTGTAGCTGTGTAAGACCATTGTTTCTGTGTGCTTGTTGAACTTGTTGCACTGTACTGGTTTCTCTTGAGTAAAGATCAGGGACATCCTAGGGAACTGAAGTCTTTGCATGTTCACACACACTCCCTTGCACACAGAGTCTGAGGGAGGTTCATGATCATGCTCCAAGCACTGTGCTCGACCACAATCGGGCACTACAAACTGTTCCCCTGTTTGCTGATTAAAGGCCCACTGTTTATAGTGGGAGTGGCTCTGAGCTCTCCTCCACCCTGTACCTCCCCATGAGAGCAGGGCCTGGTGGACAGAAAGACACTGCCTTGTTAGTGATGTGTGTGCAGACCTTGGGGAATCAGTGAAAGGGTCTTGTGTTTGGGCAGTGTGTAGCCCTGCCCCCTAGCTTCACACTGGCCCCGGTGTGTTCCTGTATGTAGTCTTTTATTTGGTCTTGAGTGTTTTTTTGCTTTTAAAAAATACGACTAATGCAAATAAAAGTGTTGGGAGAGGCTGGCAAAGGGATTGGTATTATCATAACTGGATACTGGACACTGGCATCAGACTACAAAGTAGTCAGGTTTGAAAGTAGGGTGCAATTGAATATTAGTCTCGGTCAGAAATTTGATTCTGATGATTCTTGTCTTTATGTACACTCACTGGCCACTTTATTAGGTACACCTTGCTAATACCGGGCTGGACCCCCTTTTGCCTTCAGAAGTGCCTTAATTTTTCATGGCGTGGGTTCAACAAGGTCTTGGAAACATTCCTCAGTGATTTTGGTCCATATTGACATGATAGCATCACGCAGTTGCTGCAGATTTGTCGGCTGCACATCCATGATGCGAATCT
>JABJVR010007605.1:0-11356 GCA_025773905.1 Chitala chitala | reverse complement strand
TCAGTGTACAGGAAAGCAGTGTGTGCAGGCACGGGAACCAGGTCTCTAGTGCTCAGGAGTCAGTGTACAGGAAAGCAGTGTGTGCAGGCACGGGAACCAGGTCTCTAGTGCTCAGGAGTCAGTGTACAGGAAAGCAATGTGTGCTGGCACGGGGGACTTTGGGACACCTCGCACCTGGAGCTCACCGCTTAGGGACACCTCTCAGCTGTAGCTCACCGCTTAGGGACACCTCACAGCTGCAGCTCACCGCTTAGGGACACCTCGCACCTGCAGCTCACTGCTTAGGGACACTTTGCACCTGCAGCTCACTGCTTAGGGACACCTCACAGCTGCAGCTCACCGCTTAGGGACACCTCGCACCTGCAGCTCACCGCTTAGGGACACCTCGCACCTGTAGCTCACTGCTTAGGGACACCTTGCACCTGCAGCTCACTGCTTAGGGACACCTCGCACCTGCAGCTAACCGCTTAGGGACACCTCACAGCTGCAGCTCACCACTTAGGGACACCTCGCACCTGCAGCTCACTGCTTAGGGACACCCCACACCTGGAGCTCACCGCTTAGGGACACCTCTCAGCTGTAGCTCACCGCTTAGGGACACCTCACAGCTGCAGCTCACCGCTTAGGGACACCTCGCACCTGCAGCTAACCGCTTAGGGACACCTCGCACCTGTAGCTGACCGCTTAGGGACACCTCACAGCTGCAGCTCACCGCTTAGGGACACCTCACAGCTGCAGCTCACCGCTTAGGGACACCTCGCACCTGCAGCTCACCGCTTAGGGACACTTCCACTGGTAATATTTCTCTGTCTTCAGAAACACATTTTCAAGTGTTAATTCTAAGTTTGTTTCAAGGAGTTTCAAGTGATTTTTGTGCTTTTGCAATTGCCAGTGCCTTTGCTTTGTTATGGGTATGGTCTTTGAGGGCACAGTGAAGATGAAGCAAATACACATGAAATGTACTATGAAGATCTACTCTATGCATTTTTCTGAGAGCTTTTCTGGTGGTTTACATCACTGAAATTATGTGTCTGTTCGTACAAAATTCCACTTGACTGATTAGAAGAAGTTGCTTAGCATGACCATAAAGCAGCTTCAGTCCCTGTGTGACGCTCTATGTGAAGGTAGGAAGCAGAAACACTCCAGGATTCACTTAAGGCATCGTCTTGGCAACAGAACAAATTCCTAACACCTCAAGAAGTCACTTTTTGTACAGTAGCTTGAAAGAAAATAGCCTTGGGCTACAAGCCACTGGGGAAGACATGTGTAGTTTCGCACTTTCTTTACAGAGCTTTCTGTTTTTACTGGTCTTCCCAGGTGCTTGGTGGGAATTTTCTCTGTAAAACCCAAGAGAAAAATTACATTGAGTTTTGAGATCCAAACACCCCTTTCTATCTGCCTTAGCCTGAGAGATTCTTAACCTTGACCTGATTTGGTGAGTATAATGAACACTGGAAAACAAAATGTAAATTATAGCTCAGAAAACACATATTGAATATTAATATGTTAACCCAAAATCCTCATATGTTATACACTGGATATTTTCAACTGGGTGGTATTTGGAGTATATGAAAGGATTTCAGCCAAGTATTATTTGCAAATTTATGCATTACTGTGTAAATCTGTAATTTTTAAAATAATATTTTCAAATTAAATATTTGAAACACATTAGAACTAGTGTAATATTACATTTTCTTTAATTTTAAGTGTTTATAAAATTGATATTATGAAAAATCTTTATATTATGTGATATCTAAGTGAATACATTCATCTTTTATAGTGAGAAGAGTACAGTGATCTTCCAGTTTTTAAACCATTAAAATTAAGCTGGTTTTTCAGATGGTTCTGTGGCTTTCTTACAAAGCCCTCAATATTTCTTAAACCAATTCAAGTTGTCTGGTCTGTGTATTATATTCATAAGCTGCGTGTAATGTGGATTTCTGCTTTGTATTGTTACAGATTTGATACTAAGCATTAGTAACCTAAAAAGTCTCAATTACACAACAAATTACCAGACTGTGTCAACCTGGAGTAATTTCCCCTGGGCTCACACAAGGACCACTTGCTCTATATGTAACAATGTGCGCAGGCTATGAAGTATCTTATATGCTATATATAACAATTATAAAGTAGAATAATGGTTAAATATGTAACCGGTGACATTAATCTTGCAATGGCTGAGTGATTTTGTACAGCAGTGTTAGATTCTGAACATTGTACAACACTGGAGGCAAAGAAGACACAGAAAGTTTGTTCATTTAGCCACGCCTGATTCTGTGACGGCCCCGTTTTCTCCCCTGAGAAGCCAGCATGAAAATGTGCGTGAAAATATTCATCCCCTAACAGTAAACACAGTGACAGCAAATTAATTTGCTCTCTTTCTGGCGGTGGGACTTTCCGTTGATGGAATGTCACTCTGCTATGTAAGATTTCAGCACAGTTCACAAAGACGCATTGAGGCAGATTTACATGCGGCTGAGCACTGAACGCTACTGTAAAGCGTGGCGTGGCGTTTCCTGCAGGCTGTTTTATTTGCATTTATTTTCTGTTCTGTCAGCTCACTGTTTTCCCCCAGCCTCGTCTCTGTGTTTGCTTTGTTATTCTCTGCGCTAAAGGAATGTGAGATTTTTCACTGTTCTTGACTTGTCTTTGCACCAGGTGTGAAATCGCTCAGTAACCGAAGATATACTAAAGACTGCAGCATTGGCTATTACAGCCCATGGCTGGACTCTCAAAATATAGGCAAGAATGTGTTAAAAAGGTAATTTTCTCTTATCAGAAGGATGAGTACATTCATCCCACCCACACCAGACAACTCCCACTTGCTCAAAGGAGAGGAGGGGGGGTCCTCTGCTGTATAAAAAAGCTTTATTCCTAATTATAGACAACACATGCATCAAGGATTATAAGAATACAACACAAAAACCACTACATAAAAAACAAAAAGCCAGTTTGTATTCAGTAATGATAAGGACTGCTTTTTACGTACACATGCCTATTATATGTCTCGTCTCCATTCGTATGGACACTGGTTTTATTGCCATGTTTCACTTTTTTCCCCCATCTTTATACATTGGTTTTAGCTTTTTGTACAAAATGATAAAAAAAGTATATTTAGCATGTCAGCAACTGATTTATGTTGAAAACAGCATCAGTACCCACGCTAGAAATGTTTTGGTAGTGTATATGTTCTTATCCTGATGACATGACGTTGATACTTATAAATTCTGAGGACTGATACGTCCTTGTGGGGTAGCAGATTTGGCAGTGGAGCCAGAAAACACTTCCTATGGTTCTGCTGATCCTGCTATGAAACCCACAGCATCCATTCATCTAAGTGGCCTGATGGGTAGGCCATCAGGCTGGACTGCAGAAGTCTCCCAGGTCAAGCCCCAGCTCAGTCACCAGGTGTGCCCCTAAGCAGGATACTTTATGCTAGGTCCCCGGGTACCAAGAAATGGCTGCGCACTGCCTTTCCCAGGGGATGGATTAAATGCAGAGAACAAATTTTCCCGTTGTGGGGCTATTAAGGGATTAAACTGTTATTATCTGTGGCATTGGGCTTCACGTTTACACTGTTTACTCTCATTGATGACAACGAGGGGGAAGGCAGGCAGTGTAAACCACCGTGGTGCATTATAATGGTTTTGGTTTTAACGTCAGTCAGTCAAATACCTGGGCTTGTTCTACCACATAGCATGTTGAGGTTTTCCTGTGACTACTGTGCAGTATGTGGGTTAACGAAATGCTCGTTATGAGTCACCTCCAGCTGTGATAGGTCATCTTAGCAATACATACGTAGCACTAGGAATAGAGACATATTAATGAAATATGGAATGTACAAGCAAGGGGTTTATGTTGCATGTAGAGTGGGCAGTGAAATCGTCATTGGCAGCATCGCACACCCCAATAAGGGCCATTATTTAACGAGGGGAAGACTAGATAAAAGCAATAAAGAAGAAACAGACATAAAACCCAAATACCCGAACAGAAAAGCGAAGCACTTCAATTCAAAGGCTCTTAAATTACAACACAACTCAACTCAAATTCACATGAAAACAGCACAGGTGAAAACACGGCTAATAATTCGTTTACATTAGTGGGTGGAACCCAAACAGGTCAGATGGAAAGTGTCTCAGAGGCCATCCCCGTGAAGCGGCCCTTTTAACCGTGTGTGTTTGATGTTTAGGACGTCCTCTTCGCCAGACAGTGATGTCACAATAAACACACACAATCATCATATGGTCGTTTCTCAGGTGTGAAGCGTGTCTGGTTTTCTTCCTTTAAAACGCTGCCAGATTAATAAGAATTGTTTGCAAGATGCTCATTTCTTCTGAGAATATTTTATAGCATATTAATATTTTTATTGTGTTATTTAAAGTAAAACATTCTTTCTCACATTAATTAAGAGTTAATTAGAATGTAGAGTGTTATGCAAGTTATTAAAAGAAATAAAAATATACAAATTGTCATTTTTACAAATGCAGTTATAATTTTAACTACAGGCATGAAATCCAGAGGGTTATTAAAGAGAACAAACCATTGTAAATTTATCACATTAATTAAGGCTAATCGTTAAAATAGTTGAATATTAATAGTAAAATAATTATTTCCAGCTGGGAAAACAGATGGTTTTTTAGACAGGAATGTTGCTGAAGGACAAAGTTTAGTTCTCAGTCTCATTATAACTTTCATATCAAAATATGTAATCAGGTAACATTAATCCTAGTCAGGAATTTTAAAAATGTCTGTCAGGCATTTAACAGCAGGCCCCCGTTTTTCTAGATGTAAGACTTTTATTTTATTGGTGTGACCAAAGAACAGCAACAGAAGACAAATGCAAACGTACCAGCTTTGGGTCTCACCATTTAATAATATGATAATATGATGTCCACTAAATGTACAGTATAATTTTATTTGTCTTTCTACATGTACATCCTTAAAGAGAATCACACCCATTCTTTAAACATGTCTAACAATGTGACAGCCTTTTCCAGCCCGCTTCATCTCCAGGTCAGAGGTCACACTTTTATTAATCCAATTTAAACCACTGTTGGTCCTCTGTGGCAGTGAGTGGTAAATAATCTGGTTATCTTCATGACACACACTCACACACACAAAATAGCACTCCCTTTGCAGTCTCCTGCCACCAAACAGAAAATCACTTTCACCTTCATGTCTGTGAGGTACGTGGCTCTGCTCATGGACCCAGATATTCTGCCCTGCTATTGTCACGACGGATGTCTTCTTTTTCATTGGCTTGGTTCCAAATTGGCTGTTCCTTCCCACACATACATTGAAACATTGATTGATTTCTGTAAACAATGGACAAGTGGTAATGGATTATTTTTCAACACACACTTATAAATAAAGAGAATACGGTTTATATCTTACATAGCACATTAGATATCACAAAATACAATAAAGCCCAGGGAATGCCTGCATGCCACAGTTTGCCAATAATTATTTAACAATAATTATTTTAAATGGCATGGAAACTGTAAAATGGGTTTTTCATACAAAACTACAAATGTTAAATATTTCAATGAACTGCTTGTTCTCAAGATGAGATTTTGGTGTTAGAAGTAATTAGTGGCATTATTTCATATAGCTGAATCTCCCCCCTCTCAGTTTTATTTCCAGACACGCTCATTATTAAAGCAGTCATTACCTAATTCAATTAAACCATCGAGGACCCGCATATGTGGAGTAGCTTAGCAACGGGACACTTGGCATGTCAGGGGACAGTGGGGGAGTCCTCATTTAATTAGCCATTGGGTGACTTGTGCAGAAGTTTAACAACCACATCTTTGAAACCTATTCAGGGCCACCCTGGAAAAGATGTCAGTGCTATTTTTCTGTGTCTTACAGCTGTCAGAGATATGACCCACAGGAAAGAGGGGAAAATAATGTCTGCAGGGTTTTATTTTGCAGGTTAAACAATAAGTCGTGGTCTGTTGCGTGAAAAGCGTGAAGAGATATTGGTGTTCTGATTGCAGCGATGGGTCACATTTAAGGGCATAATCCATTTACAACTTTATTACTCACGAGTAGACCCAGACAGATTTATGCAATACACTTGGACAAAGGAAATCATACCGTTTTTGACCAGCGTCATTATTATTATAGTAGAAGAGCATAAAAACACGTTAAAGGACAAGCGACTTAGTGAAGTGTCACATTCATCATTCAAGTGTTCTGTGCATATGTGGGTGTGATGGCTGTATGTTTCCGTGTGTGTGTGTGCGCGTGCGTGCGTGCGTGTGTGTGTGCGTGTGTGTGTTTGTGGAGGGGGCAGTATACCATGCCATAGATTAGTCCATAGTAAGTTGGGCTGTCTCAGTATTTTGAATTACCTTGCACAAATGCTATTTTTAAAAACACATTATAATATCACCACTAACTATGGCAAACAATCATATTGTTTTTGTAGTTGTGGTTTTTTTTCCTGCCATCGTACATGTTTTTAATTCCATGACTAAATGAAACATCATGTCCATTTATCTATGAATGAACTAGAGAACTAGGTTTGCATACATCTACAAATATGATATTTAAGTCTGTAATTTTGTTTTCCCTTGGATTTCTGGACAAGACTTATCTTTTCTACAGCGTAAGAGATACTGTCAAAGTATTTAATTGCTTCTTCATGAAGAAAGTGAAAATTAATATTTAGTTTTTTGTAATTTTTATAGCATGAGAAGAAACAGCTTGTAAGATTGTAAAATTTATGACAAATCTGAGTTTTTAAATGTTTGTCTCCTCTGGGTGGCATGAGATACTGGTGCTTCAAACAACAGTCCCTGCGTTGCTATCTAACGGTGAGCTTTAAATGTGATTTGAATGCAGCGAGGCAGACTTTGAACTGTGTACCAGACGTTGTCTGTCATGTAGCTTGAGTGAAAAGTTAGAGCGTTGAAGTTAAGAGTCAGTGATGCTGACAGTGCTGTCGAACAGGGACAGATGCTGATTTTAAAGCCACCTCACAATGGAAGCTGATGGGCTGGACCTTTTCAAAGTTTTATGTTATGACAGTAAATAACTGAATTTTAAATAGCCAAGTAAAGATTTAGCATAGTTAAAAATTCCCCTTAAAAGCCAGGGAAAGCTTTTAAATTTTTTCTAGGATCGCCTTTTTCCAAATAATTAAAAGTACAGAATATAAATTTTAATTAACACCAAATAATTGTCATTTTCATATATCATTTTCAAAGCCTGTCATTGTGTTTAGGGGAAACCCTCAGCCTGTCACAGGAGATACAGGGCATTGGCCAGGGTATGGTGGCACAGTGGCGGGGTGGTCAGCTCTGTCGCCTCGCACCTCTAGGCCTCGGGTTTGATTCCTGCCTCAGGACTGTGTGCGTGGAGTTTGTATGTTTTCTCCAGGTCGTTCGGTTTCTTCTCGCAGTCCAAACACAGGCAGGTTAGGTTGATTTGTGTGTGCGTGTGCCCTATGGTGGGTTGGTGCTCTGCCCTGGGTGTCCCCTGCCCTTCACCCTGTGCCTCCTGGGATGGGCTCCAGGCTTCTTGCGACCCTAAATTGGATAAGGTGGTATGGAGAATGGATGAATATGGTACACCATGGACTGGTCAGTCATCCCGTGTAGAGCACATGTACATACATGTACATACATGCACACACCTCTCCAAGCATGGCAACAATGCACAATCTACACACATGCAGTGCCAAAGGTCCTTACTCAAAGCCACATAGAATTTAGTTATTAATGTTAAAGCTGAATTTTTACACCCTGTCCTGCATGAAGTTTAGCTGCATTGATCCAGCCCACAAATGTATGTACATACAATTTATGTATATTGATTTACATTTAATGTTTTTGTGGGCATAATTGTGTATGAAAGACTGGTTGTCTGAAAGAGCTAATTGTGGTCAAAACCGTGAAAAACCATTTCTGATCTTGCAGTTCTTTTAATAGACAAAATAACATAAAAATTATAAATTAAATAAAAAGTTTGAAAATATATAAATTTGCCTGAATTTATTATATAAAACTGATTTTAAAACATGGACTTAGCACAACTATATGTACTGTAATATAGTATAGTATACTATAGTATTATAATGCAAAAACATGAGACTCATTTGCCAGTTTTCTCACGATTTTATTATGGTGATAGCAGACTTTGTAACATACCTGCAGAAGTTCATAATGCATATTTTCTTTGTTAAAACAGTTGCAAATGTTGTCTTCACTAGTGTAGCCCAAGAACCATGAATCCGCATTTTCAGAAACTTGACTGACATGAAGACTTATGGGTAGTAATTATTTGATTACAGTAATTTAAAAAAACATAAGAGAACAGGCCTCAGGACATCTCACTTTAAACTACTGTGATAAGCAATTAAATTATAGCTAAGACAATAGGACCAGTATATTCATATCAGTGTAATATCTATCTGAAGATAATTACATTCAAATGAAAAGGCAGAGGGGAAATTTTATTAAAAATGTCCTGATTGTACCACTTTTCAAATGGCAAGACACATTTTAAAGGCAGTGCAATATTTCAATTAGTCATTACATTGATAAAAAGAAGCATTGAAGGTTAATTGCTGAGTTCAGATTTGCAGGACAGAGACCCGTCTTTCTGTAAGACACACGTGTGAATAATGTTACAAGATCCATAGCTGCCGATCTCCTTTTTCACAAGGTTTATGGGACTTCATGAAAAGTGAATGAGTTCATTTTTTTGTTTTGTTTAGGCAAAAGTGTAAAAAACTAATTTCAGAACACATAAATAAATGGATTTTGTGCAAATCATTTCAAAGACACATTGGCGTCAAAGCAAGAGTCATTCAAAATAAAAAGAGTGAGAAAACCTGGCATTATTAGAGATACAAAGGCAAGTGAGATTTGTGATTTGTGTAGCATGCTCTGCAAAACAGCCCTGACTCAGCTGTGATGGAGAGACAGGGCTTTACGCTGATCTCATTGCGTTTCCCTCTCCGCTTCATGGTTCTCCAATGAACTGCAGAGGAACCTCTTTGACCCCTTTCTGGACCAACATCTAGGCCAGGCTGCCTCTTTCTCCCTCAGGTATAAGTGAGTCAGACGTTCTATAATAGGAAAGCAAAAGAAATGTCAAGTCTGCAGAAAACTCTGGTGAGAGGCCTGAAAGCGTTACGTCATTAAAACTAACCAGTGTAGGCGTATGAGAATGCACAGGCATTCAGTGTACAGAAAGACAACCTCATTAAAACAATATAGTATCATTCATAATTTTATCCAATAATAATTACAACAACAACAGCAACAATGGCCCAACGAGTAGCAGGATTCAGGCTTGTAGGCTTTTGACACTGCATGTTTTTTCACCTGTGTGTGTGTATGCATTTGTGCATGTGTGTGTGCTTCAGGTTTATCTGACCTCTAACCTGGATTAGCCATCTAACAGAATCCTACTATTCTTTTATACAGTATGATACTGCTACAGTGCTATGGCTGCTACCAATAATAACATCCCACACTTGGATTGAGTGTCCAGCTCTAAGCCCGATATCTGTGGAATTTACATGTTTGTCCTGTGTGTTAAATAAGCGACCCTTAATTACCTACAGCACACTCCATACCGTGCCCTGGACTACGCGACCTTGACACGAATCACTCATTTGTGGGCATTAATGAAAACACATCTTTATGGTAGTATAACAATACATTTTACAAGCAATACTTCATAAATCTTCCCCGTGTATTTGGAGCGATCCTTTCCAATTTTATAGTGTCACCTGCCATTACATCATGAACAATGTAATAGCAAGTGGCAGGTTGTAACCCAGTTAGGTGCCTATGACCAACAGACCAAACTATGAGGGAAACAATAACACACGTTTACTAATAGGGCTATGAAAAGCTGTAATGGTTTATTAACAAGTATAACCTTGTCATGCTCACATTTACACTGGAGCCTCTGTCAGCCTTTGATCATCCGTCCTCAGTCCCCTGGTATTGATTTCTTCTTAGCCTACTTAGGCACGTGATGTTTGCCATCACTCAGGGAGATTTATGCTTACAGTTTTACTATTTTTTACATCACCTTAGCCTTTTTTAACAGCTGAAAAAATGTATTTTATTTTTCTCAAGGGTATGCCAGCTTTGCTCCTTCTGGGATTGAAGAATACGGAAAGGAGAGTGATATGCCTAGCATTAAACGCCCGGCTATACTTAGCAGATCGAAGTGGAACTATGTTGTTGTATAATTACACCATCCTGGGTGTGTATAATCAGATTACACTGGTGAAGTTTCACTCCCCTCATTTACCTGCATATTGGTGTTTTAGGAAGGGTATTTCTTTTTACCGTTTCCCTGAAGTGAAATAAAATCCTGAGAGCAATGGTATCATCTGGAGACCTGCAGCCTTTCCATCTGGTCCTGTTTTCCTCTGAAGTTAAAAACCACTGATTACTCTGAGGACAATTAACATTCTTTTGCGAACCATCGGCAGCAATTCGTCAGCGTTTTGGCTGATTACAGACCTGTAACAGACCATTACTCCTTGTCCTACATGTGGGCTGCACAGGTTCTGAATCTGTACTTGATTACCATTTATTTAGAGCCACTTAAGAAAATCATTTGATTTGCCTGTCTACAGTTTTCAAAGTGTGCAGCAGAGGGTTTGTGTTTTAAAAGGCCTTACTTTTCAAACACAATAACGATTTTGTACTTCTCGAAATAAGCTTAGCATTTATTTTTATAAATGCAGTGTGAGTTTTGGTATAAAGTCTTATAATTAATGTATCTGTTTAACTATCTGGCATGGTGTCATTATACCTCCTGCATTTGCCTCTGTGCACATAAAACACTCTACTTGCAATAAAGATTATTTAGTTTTTTAACCACATTGGTTTGATCATTGCAGCCTGCTGTCCTCTATCACCTGGTGCAAGGAGAACTCCAAGGCCTAATCTCATTTCATAATTATTTTGCATAGATTCTAAGCTACTCTAATTAAAACAAATAATTATAATTTATTTGCATTGTTGCTTCTTGGCAGGTGTATCTTGAGTAGAAAGTCTTACATAATGACTAGACGTTGGGTTAGATCACAGACAAGCACACTAATATTTTTAAGGTGTAAGAATTACTGTCAATGCAGAATGAAAGTTGAAATGTAGATGAAGTATTCTTGCCCTTTTTCACCTTCTGTGTTTGTGACTTTAATCCAGTTAAAACTGATAGTCTTTTAACATATACAAGCAATTTTTTAAATGATTTTGAGCCTTTTTCTTCTTTTGGCTGCTCCCTCTAGGGGGCGCTATAGCAGATCATCCTTCTCCATACCAACCTGTTCTCTGCAGCTTCCTCTGTCACCCCAACCTCTCTCATGTCCTCCCTC
>JABJVR010007604.1:0-11356 GCA_025773905.1 Chitala chitala | reverse complement strand
TGTGTGTGTGTGTGTGTGTGTGTGTGTGTGTGTGTGTGTGTGTGTGTGTGTGTGTGTGTGTGTGTGTGTGTAGGGTAGCATCAGGAACAGTTTACAGAAGGAATCTCTGCCAGCTGTCTTAAGACGTCAGCTATGACACAGAGAAAGAACATGAAAGCTTCACTGCAGCAGAGGATTCTGAGAGAAGTGCAGAACTTCTAAAGTTAGCCAGTCTCTACCTACACTCAAAAGGAATAATAAAGTTTTAAAAGCTTTAGAAATAAAGTAATACAACTAATTAAATATGCTGGTACTTCTTCCTGAAGAAGTAGTGTGTTAAACATACCCGATGGAAATGCAGTAACTTGATCTAATTGTTTACACCAGTAAACCCGTCTTAGAACCTTGACTGAGGGGTGTAACAGCAGTGATATAACCTTAGCAGTACAAGTCATCTTCATCCACCAGGACAGTTTGTAGACTAGTAACACAACAGAATTGTGTCTAATTGCTCATATGAATCCTGAGTATATGTAATCTGTAAGAGGCGTGTGTATTCTGATATGCATAACAGCAAAAAAAACATTTGAGATGCATACAGAATTGCTCTACTGCTATGTCTACGACTGTCATTTCTATAACAATGAGTCTGACCACATGAACCTTACCTATCTCATGAAGTGCTACACAAATTACATTACAATTTAACATTAGCAAATAACTGAACACATTTCATTGGCCCATTAAAACTACTCCACCAAAAGTAACAGAGTATGTCATCAGAAAGCACACATAACTGACACCAGGAGCAATCTGGAGATGAGCTAACTTTTCATTAGTTAAATACTGCTACTAGTATGTTCCAGTGGTATTGGTAGAATTACATGCATTGGCAGCAGTGCACCAATCATGCTACAGCATGTTCATTTCCTATTCTATTCTGTATGCTGCGTCTGACATTTTTTGCATCCCTGTGGGTGACTGTATACTTCGCTTTACTAAAAATTAAAATCATATGCTGGTACTTCTCAGATTGTCTTAGCTAATTGGTTGAACTCCTGTTTTCTCAAATTATTTTTGCTGATTTGCTGACCTCTGACCCATATGTCAGTACTTTCTCACCACTCAAGTTGCCTAAGCTGATTGGCTGTCTCTCATCCACACACTTGCATGAAAATTTTATTGGTCAGCTACATAGTGTTAAACTGACCCCTTATAATCTAAATGCATAAGAGAACTGACTAAACAAAGGAATATATGACAGAGGTACTTAATTAAAATGCAGACAGGCACAGAATGATGAAACTGGAACAATCAGTGTTACATGGCTTTGTAGACGTGATAAGACATGGATGTTAGTACCTTCTCTAGTTCTACATTACTAATACCACTGTGTAAAAAAAAAAAAAAAAGAATAAAAGGAACTTTGATGAAGAGGAAGTGCATTTTATCCACTGTGAAACAATATCAATGATGCTCTCAGACTAAGTATTCCCATGTGACAAAATTACAAGAAAATTACGATACAGGTTGGGAGGGATACAGTTCATCAGAGCGCGAATGCTGTTGCCTGGCGATTTCAGTGTCCACACAGAAACTCGTTTCCCAGTCATTTGGTCCTGCTAGACTCATATTCCCACCCATCCACCCCCTTGCTATGCAGCCAGAATGTTGTATAAACATCACAGATCCAATTTAAACACGTGTTCTGCATCTGGAAGTCTAATGCTACAGATGCAGATAGTGCAGGGCTGGCCAGTGTATGTCAAAAATGCAATTATGAGGCACTGAAGGATTATAGTTTTCAGAAGAAGCAGTGAAGGCAGCTGAAGCTCAAATAGAAAGGCAATCGTTTCCTCACATGTCAGTTTGCTTCAGATCTAAATAAGTGTTTTCAGGATTAGTGAAAAATCAAAAACAGCCAAGAAAAACACATCAGGTCAGACAAAGCAGTCTTATTTGAAATGTACAAAGCTGCACAGGTGTTTACCAGTATCTGAAAATATCCAACAGTGAAGTACATGTGAAATTAACAGTTAAAGAGTAATTAACATTAACAACAATAATTATAATTCAAAACTTAACTTCTTTTACAGAAACACCTGAGGAAACCCAGATTTTAAAATAAGAGAACAGCAGAATAAAGTAACAAAATCCTTATGAATGTTTAACAATCCAGACAGGCTCATAACTGGGAGCATTCACATTCTTCCTCTGTGTGTGTGTGTGTGTGTGTGTGTGTGTGTGTGTGTGTGTGTGTCAGTCATTGTTCAACACACTCAGGCCATTTCAATTCAAAAAATCTGAACAGGATGCGCTCCCTTAACTTGGTTGAGTGCTAAAGCAACTGTGCGGTTCACTAAACACACACACACACACACACACACACACACACACACACACACACACACACGATTACGCACACGTGAGCCCATATGTGACGCATAGCATGTCTCCAATGGTGACACTGGTGGGTTTGAACTCCAGCCCAATCACGGCAATTGACAATTTATACCTTCCACAGGAGAGTCAAGGTAAAACACGCAGATGAGCTTAGCGCGCACCCAGTAAAATCCTTTTTCTGGGCTCATTCAAAATCTGACCTGTCTCTCATTCTGAGGAAAGTCAGTACAAACATAATGAAAACAACTGTATTAGATATCCATCACATGAATGGCCTATATGCAATATGTATAAATGTATAAATCCATATAAGTCAATTCATTTTAATGCAGTGATTTCCCCATTTTATAATTCTTTCAGAAAAAGCCAACATTCACATAAGCAGGATCCACAATAAAAATTATGAGTTTCAAGCAGTAAAGGAAAAAACGTTAATAAAGAGATAAATGTCAACAAAACCTTTGGTCAGATAGAAAGAACTAAAAGAAACAGAGGAAAGTAACATGATCAGGAAAGTGTGGAAATGCTGTGTATAAGATTAACAGAAAAGCAGGTCGCTCTGTGTTGTCATCTTCACATCTGATAGACCCCCTTACAGGGAGCTGCCAGTGATTTGCCTATTCTGTTTTCCTCACGGAGGAAAGAAGGAAAGAAAGAAAAGGTGCTTGCTTTTTTCCTCTATTTTATTCCTCACTGTGAAAGTCTCTGATTGTCCGCAGAATATAACGCCGGCACCCCCTGCAGGGCAAGATGTCCCAGCTCAAGAAATACAATCACAGCATAACGATGAGGTCCTTTACTAGAAAGGAACTGGGACTACAATGGGCCATGGGCCTTTGGCTCAGCCAGCTTCTGGAGGGGTGGGGGGCTGTGCTATTTGGGCTGTGCTTGCCCCCCAGCAGTTCCGCCGGATGACGGGGAGGGGGTGAGCCTCTGTGTTGAAGACCCAGTCCTCCAGAGGGAGCAGATCATCATCCGAGAACAGCAAGTAGAGATACCTGTGATGCCAGATGAGAGTGGGGTGAGCTGACGGTTCTCTTCATGCTCTACACGCTCCTGATACTCCATTCCCTCACTCACTCCTTTTCATGATTTTAACTGTCCTGGGGCAGCAGCAGATAGAAGCTGTAACCATGCTGGAGTCTAATGTCTGTAAGGAGCCCCGAGTGGGGCTGCTTGTCTAGCTCAGGTGTCTATCTGTATAACTAATGAAACAAATCAACATTACATTCTGCACAATAAGCACCCGAGTCTGCAGGTGGACCTGACACACAGTGACGAGTACCCACCTGACAGCTGGATTTGAAAGTGCATCTGAATTACAAATACCAAGGCCCCTTCCTGACTAAATTAATTCAGAAACGAGTGAGTTTATTTCCCATATTCATGTACGGGTGCACTGGCTTTTAGTGGAGCTCAGGCAGACAGGGGCATTTATTAAACATATTTACATACTCAGGTGTTGTTGGAATTACAGATCTTTCAAAATAAACAGCATCAGTTAATAGAAAAGATGTATTTAATCCTTGTGCACAAGGGGTGAGTCACTTGAGCCTGTCTTTATAGGTTATTTTTACCCAGTCCTGGTCAGGCCAGAGCTGCTATCGAGTCAAAATGACTGACGTCAGAAACGGTTACATAATTATACGCTGTTAATCCGAGATCTGTGGCACAAAAAAAAATCTGCCAATGGGACTCTGACTGTGTCATAAATGTCTGCAAGGCTGATATGCTGAGCAATGGTCAGCATGGGAACTGATCGGCGGTGATCAGCATGGGAACTGATCGGCGGTGATCAGCATGGGAACTGATCGGTGGAGATAAGCATGGGAACTGATCGGCGGTGATCAGCATGGGAACTGATCGGTGGAGATAAGCATGGGAACTGATCGGCGGTGATCAGCATGGGAACTGATCGGCAGAGATCAGTGTCCACTGAATCAAACAGAGAATTCAACTCGACTAGGTAACTACAACATACAGGCATTTATTATCCTAAACAGCTTTGTGCCAGATGTCAAAATATTTCCATTCTTTGTTTTCCTACTTAATTCACTATGCAGAAGTGTGCGGAAATGTGTAGGCAGCCTTCTACAAGTGATTTAATTTTAAATTAGCAGGCAGCTATAAATTTTGGTGACCCCAGGAGATATAGGTTTGCCCTGTCTTAATCATGTTATTAACAATTTTAAGCCAAGTTACTGGAAGACAATTTATGGTGTTAGCAACATTAGGCAGATAACAAAATGTCATAAATTTAAAACATCTCAATAGTTAATTTGGAAATGTGACTGTGCAAAGATTTATTCTGCTTTTTCTCCAGTACCCTTCACACTGACCACAAACATGCTCATCCTACACTACCGTTCAGACTGGTGTGTCATTTTTATTAATTACATCAGACTTATTAGTTTGAGCATAATACCCATTTCATATAGAAACCTCCTGATTACACTGTTTGGCGTTTACATTTGCAACACATAATAGAATTTGTCAGTACATTTAATATTAAAAAGTAACTGTAATTGAGCTTTAATGGGTTGTTTTTGCTCATTTTTAAAGTTATTTTCTTAAATTATAAGGATGGCGCAGTTAACCTTTATTAAACATTCATGGAAGGCATTACTATTCATGTGAACACAGCATTAATAAGGATAATGAATATTAACTAAATTTGGCATGTGGCATGAACTGACAGATTTCTTTAAAGGGCCTCACTTTTAATTATTTACCTCTCTTACTAGTTCTTGTACAAAAAGATCAAACAGTGATTTAATCTGTCTGATTCTGAGGGGCAAATTTGCACCTATTGTGTAGACTAAAAATGCAGCTGTTAGTCTGCAAAGCTGTTTGCTTTGTCTGTTTGTCATCCATTGTTCTGTTTTCAAAGTTTATTTAAAAAATCAGCACAAACAAAGAACTTTGATTGTTTCTTTTATTTCAGCTAAAAGGTTATTCCTGGATTCTCTCCCTGTGGTGACAGAACTGTTATAGCTGGAGTCTGTCACTGTTACAATCGTATACAATTTGACTAGACATTACTGTTGTAACAGACATGTCACAACTGGAGTCACATACTGGAGCCACTAAGACCAGTTACGCATGGACTCTCACTGTGGTGACTGAGCCATTATGACTGCACTTGTTCACCGGAGTGACAGAACTGTTACAATTAGACTGCAAAACTCCGAGGACCAGACTCCCTCAATGCAGTGAGAACCATGACAGCTGGACTTGCTTTATATGAAAGCCTTTACACCATACTCACTTGAGCGTCTCAGACAGGAAGAAGCTTTGCTGCATATTGTCATGGCTGACGGTGGTGGTATACACATCCCTGATGCCAGAAAACCCATAATCCACACGACATTGCCGCTCCAGGGCCTGTAGGGACGGAACCAATCAGAGCTCACCGTTCCCATTAAGAACTTAAACAACATCCAATCTACAATTATAGGCCTATCGCTACAATTTTCCATAGTGCATGATGTTTCCAAGTGCTGTTCGCAACAGGTTTGGCCAGCAAACAATTTGATATATTTAGGCCTGAGAAATGCAATGAATCACATAATTTCTCAGTCACAGACTAGAAACAGTCTTTTTAAGCTTTGTGGCACTTTTCCAAAGTGAAAAACAAAGTGCACTGGGAAGCCCACGCTGCGAGCAGAAGTTTTGGCTGTTTTTAGAAACGTTAAAGGCTTTTGTATTTCCATTCACCTTCCAGCCCTTTGTAAAGATGGGATGTAAACAGGACAAGTGCAGTGGAAGGCAAAAAGACAGCAGCCAGACCACTGCCCCACACCCACAAGCAGTATTCAGGGAGAGATAGCCTTCTGTTTCCATGCACCATCTAGCCATTCTGTATAGCACTGAGGTACTCCAAACACCACAGTCTGTTTTCTATTAATCTTTAAAGACTGATCAGAATTATTTATTCACCTGGGCTTTCATCTGAGGATCAGTGTGACTAATTAACATGCAGCATAGATGTAGCGAGATGATGTTATATTCCATAATAACTCAGGCCTGGTATGCAGCAGCAAACAATACTGCTTTCAAAAGCCAGAGTCAAGCATCATGTTTGATGTCTGTAAGACTTCAGGTCTCCTGCAAATTTCCTTTTACTGAAAAGGACATTCACATGAATGAAAATCTTAAAATGTCCATTATAATTATTTATATTCCACAAGGTAAGTGTGACAGCTCTGTCACTACATTAAATACAGTTACTGATATATTTCCAAAAGCATGTCTGTTCTGTTGCCTTATGCTGTCAGTTTTGTTTGTTATTCAGACAAACTTTTCAGACATGTAAACCAGCCTTAAGTGTACTGTCCTTCATGTACATCATTAATGACATACAAAACAAAAAGCTACATAAGATGAGGAAGCAAATCAAAGTCCCAAAAAATCTGAACTTTCTCATCAAATCCTATAATCTCAGGAACAGCTATGAGCTGTACCATCTGAGCTCACCTCCATCTCTCTCTCTCTCTCTCAGCTGTACCATCTGAGCTCACCTCCATCTCCTCTCTCTCCTTATCAGCTGTGCTCACCTCCATCTCTTTTCAGCTACATCTCTCTCTCTCTGTCTCTCATAACTGTCAGCTGAGGACACCTCCACCTCCACTCCCTCCTTGTCAGCTGTGCTCACCTCCATCTCTTCTGTCTCTCCCTCAAAACTGTGTTAGATATGCTCACCTCCACCTCCTAACTGTCAAAAACACATAACCGGGCCAGCTATTCTCACCTCCACCTCACTCTCTCTCAGTTCCTCGAAACTGTATCAGATGAGCTTACCTGCACCTCCTAACCATCATGAACACAATCTCACCTCCACAGCCTCCCAGCCCCACTCCCGATATTTGGGATCGTGGGTCAGTCTCCACATGTACATGTAGCTCTCGATGACCTCTGGCCGCAAGATGTAGTATCGGTCACTCAGTCTCGTTGCCGTAGCTTCAGCTCCGGCATCAAATCGGAACGCTTCTGGTCCTAGCTTAGTAGCTGATGGAACAACACAAAGACAAAATGTATTACATTAAGTTTATTCCATTTTTATTTAAATAAGATTATAATTGTCATCTATTTGTACAGTCAAAACATTTACTGGAGGACTTCAGGTTAAGGATGTTGTCCAGAAATGCAATAACCTGTCCTGGAATGTTAAACAACACTAAATTATGGGTGCATTACTACTACCTAGAGCCCCATTACAGGTAGAACAGAAGGGCAGGTAAAATTAGAAACTGGTGAGTCATTGTAAATTGATCTGGACTCAGTTGGAGCATTTGTTTAAAATGTGCTCAAGGGGGTAAAAGTCACAAGCAGAGGAATAAAATCTGCTTTTCCTCTAGTAAAGCGAAAAGCCTTGTATCAGGAATTAATGCTGCTAATTGCATTGGGCTTATGTGCTATAATTACAATGCAGTGAGTGGCTTTAATCCCAGCCTGAGTTAACAGATTTAATCCTTTCTTCTGGCTGGTAACGGTCCTTAATACAAGCCACCGTGTCACATGGTCACACCATGTTGCCTGCTTTGAACGTCAAAGATCTGCAGTGTTGGTCTTCCTCTGACCTTCAGCTTCGTCCAGGCAGATGGTGTCCACGGATCTCAGTTGACCACATAGCCAAAAGAAGTCATACAAGTCTTCTTCATTCAGACAGACTCCAGGCTGTCACCAACACACCATGCTGCATCCAAGTCCGCTTTTAATTAGCACTTCTTACCGGAAAGGAGGGAGGCGAGGGTATTTAATTCCTTCTTTGTATCCTCTATCAACTGTACAGGAACAGCAGTAAAAGGAACGATAAACACGGCTGCTGTTCATGTACAGTCCCGTAAGCCCATTAATTTTCTTACGTTTTAGTTAACCGTGTACGTTTGACGGCAACGCTGAGCTCTTTCCATCTTTGTATTCCCTGATCTTCTACTAATTAGCAGATAAAAGGTGGATTGGGTTAGGTTATCATCTCTAATGCTATAATTGTGATGTCCAAAGGGATTTATAATCAGACTTTTCTGACCTTCGCTGTGGTGTTGATTGTGTTCCCCATTCAATTCTGCCAAACAAAGACATGCGAAGATTCTCTTGATCAGTATTACGTGATCTCAAGCCTTAGTCAGACTGAGCAGGTACATTCATTGGCACTGCGCAGGTGCGTTCAGCGGGACTGCATGGATGTGCTCCTGGGGGCCGAGCAGGTGTGTTCAGCAGAACTGAGCGAGTGTGCTCATGGGGGCTGAACAAGTGTGTTCAGCAGAACTGAATGAATATGTTCAGCAGAACTGAACGAATGTGCTCAGTTGCATTGAGCAGGTGTGTTCAATGGCACTGAGTAGGTGCATGCCACTGTGTATCATAGATTATATGAAAGGCTAACAAAAGCACTGCTGTGTCAGGGGATAAAACTGCAACATTTCCTAAAAAGGCCTTGTCAGGATTTCAGAGTGAGAAAACAAGAGCCTCAGTGACCTGCTGGCCATTCTTACACGAGACCTCTAGTGGCTCAGCTTTGTGCGACACAGCCGAGGTTTAATTTCACACCATGTAACTCACAGGACCACGACTCTTTTGAAGTTTCTCTTTCATGTACAGATAAATCTCTTAACATTTCTGGATTGTTTTCCATCACTTCATCATCCTCTGTTTCAATGACACAAACAAGAATAAAGTTCTGCCCATTGCTTATCCCACTATCTACACAATCATTAGTATCCCACCTGCAGCTGGATGTTAACGCGTTCAGTGGAGATCAGCAGTGTGACAAACGGGATGCTGTATGGACAGAGCTGTCCTGTCAGCTGGCAGAACCCCCCCCACACACACAGGCATGCATGCATGCACGCACGCATGCACACACAACTCTCACAGTTTCTCACAGTCAGTAAAATATATATCTTTCTCTAATGTGATGCAAAATCACAGAAGTCAAGCTGCCTTTGGCTGACAGATCAAAGGTATTCTAAGCATACCAGGGAACCTGTTACATGATGTGTCACATTAGCTGAAAAAAATGGAAAAAGGGGAAACCTGAGGAAAAGCATGGAGGCCTGTGTGGAGTGGGGGAATGAAAACATTATTTCTCATAAGTATTAGGCTGGGTTGGGATGTGGAGGACTGACAGCAAACAGCCGTCTGCTCCAGAGTACGTCTCTGCAGGCAACATGCTGCCAGTCGGACATATTATGTACATTTTGATTGCATGCTGCTGCTGTGGCTGATTGCATACATTTTGATCTCTATCTGTGCTTCTGCGTGCATTGATGACAACAGTGGCTCCAAAACATTTGACTGCTCTGAAAAGCATGTTAACTTTGGCACATAAATGGATGATGCATAAAAAATTATGTATAACGATATGCAGAAACTTATAAATCGCATGAATTTGGTCTCTAAGAAAGTTCATGTAGGACAAACCACATTTAGTCTTTATATCTATGAACGTGTTTATTTATAAAGAGGCAGACACTCAAGTTATGAAGGTGTGCCTCATTACAGGAACCTGGCAAAATAAAAACATTCAGTATCCACTTTAGCAACTTGCTATACATGTTTGTCATCATTCTTCGCATCCTCTCTCAACTCTACGATCACGCTGTCGTTGTTAACCCACCTGTACGGCTGTAAGACTCGTGACAGGTGTGTGTGATTTCAGCAGCCAGGTCCAGGTAGTGCTGCCTCTTCTCAGGTTTGCCGTCGTCTGCCCCAATCCCCACCATGCCCCCAGAGAAACATGCCAGGTGTCCCATCTTGTGGTCAAGGATGCCGCCCCTCCACTCCGCCAGGTACGTGAGTCCACCCGTGGACTTCTGCACCAGATTGGCTTCTATCGCCTGTGTAGGAGTAGTAGGCAGGTGAAAAACAGCCACTTAAAATGCAGCGTATTAGGGGGAGGTGTTTCTGATTGTCTGTGTAGGTACACCAATAAACTATGTGCATCGACGTTTGTCTACACAGACGTGAAAAGAACTTGGCTGTAACGGAATCCCATTGTATACGAAATCACACCTGTTCTGTAACACAAATGGCCCTCAGCCTGCTTCGTGAAAAAAGTCAATGGTCCGTCAGATTCATGGTATTAAGACTGGTGCATGGTTCTCCAATGTGGGATGAAGGTTTTGAGGAGGCAGGTTACAGTATTATGGCTAAATCAAAACATGGCCACCCAAGAAAGTCATCCAAGCATCTCTGCTTTTTAACATGAGAAATGAATCCTGTCTTATTATTAATTCATTTTATTACAGGACCATTACATTCCTCAAGGGCTGCAGCATGCAGGCCTAATTAAAACCTGTTTGTGCTAATTATAGTGTGAAATAATTGAAAATAATGTGTTATCTCATACAGTGTCTTCATTAGAATTCATTTCATCACAAGGGGAGGAAATGTTGTGTGCTACCAATGGGATGCTTTGGGGGTAATTATTTCTAGTACAACTTTGCAAAACAGATTATTTCCTTCCATGCTATTCTATACTGCCTGCAAAAAAAAAGGCTTTCTCTGAGGAGCAAATAAGAGCATGATACATAACAGCCCTTAAATCTAAAGACCTTCCGCTGCGACATATATTTTGTCAATTCTCCATTCACCACAGCTCTCCTTTAGTAGCTCATTCATGCAAGAGAGGCTTCATACAAATGATTCTCTGCTTCTCCTGAGTGAAGTTGTCTTCAGGTGATGTGCTGGCCCTCAGGTCAGCCCCTTTTTAACAATCCTGAGTGCCTCTCTCTACCCTGCTGCTCTGAGATGACTACTCTGGACAATGAGGACGTTAAGGTCACGTGAATGTCATCTGAGGTTACAGAAGCTGTCAAAGACAGTTCTGTCTCACATTGGTTCTTCTGTTCTACATCCACAAGCTTACTCTGTATGTACAAAAAGCCCAGAGTTTAGTGGTAGTACAACGTGACCGCATTTTTGTGTGTGTGTGTGTGTGTGTGTGTGTGTGTGTGTGTGTGTGTGTGAGAGA
>JABJVR010007603.1:0-11357 GCA_025773905.1 Chitala chitala | reverse complement strand
ATATGTTAACCGTTTCAGTGCCATCAATTGTATTTGACTGTATCTAAGTGCATAGGTTTACGTGTGCTTTGCACACAATACTCTACCTGTTTTTCAGTTGTCAGCAACACACATGTCATATGTAATTTATTCATTCATTGTCATATCACACATTGTCAGTATTTTACCTCATCTCATTACTTAGATTTTTATTATTGTTTTTACCTGTGTAAATATTATTACCTAATATCTCTTGTTGTGCTACTCTGCGTAAACTGCTCTTTGAGCCTTGAATTGCCCCTAGGGGACAAATTACGTTTTTTTATTATTGAATTGAATTAAATGAATATATAAAAAAAAGCAGACATTGTGTTACCAGTAAAGACGGACAATTGAACAGACCTTCCCAAATGATGGTAACAGCTAACTTATGTATTTGCTTGCCAAATTCAATAATGAGGCAGAAGGTGGCAAGCATTAATAACAGACACAGTAGAAAGAATTCAGGGGATGAAAATGTCCTTTATGAGAAAATAAATTAAAAAATTTACTATTGATGAATGACATTTTAAGTACACAAAGATCTGTTATGAGCTGCAGGCGAGCAGGGCGTTTAACTGCTGGGTGGAGGGAGCTTAGAATAAACTGCTATTGCAGAGAAAGGTGTTTCATAATAAGTAAGATCTGAAATGCTTAGATCTGCAATCTGTCTTTTTCTTACTTATGGAAATCACATTTTATTTCACAATGAATGCTGCATGCTCTCATTAGAAAGAAATAACTTGGATTTTTTTTTTGCACCCAGATGGGAATGTCCTTCTTAGGTCCTCATGGAATGCTAAGGTCAAATATAATTCACTGTGCCTTAAAATTTCAATGTTACACTTTGAGTGTCAGAGGGCAATTACAAAACAGGACTTTTATTTACAGGACTAAAGGAAGAACCAGAGAATATCAGATAGGGTCAAGCAGGGACACAATAGAAAACCAAACTTAAATACCAGACCACAGCAACAACACAGGAGAAGCCAATGGGGAAACTGAATTGCAGTACAGAGAGGAGTCATGAACAAATGAACAAGGCTGCTGCTAACACACCAATACAGTTTCTGATTTCTCAATAAAAAAGCAATTTACAAAGCGCTTTAAGAAACAACTACAAATATGATAAAAAATGGGATGGAACACAGGGCACATGTTCACACAGTACACAGTAATAGACTAAGGATTTACGGTTAACTGTGTATGTTAGAGGTTCTGAGAACTGTTGTAGACATTGCCTTCCCTGGTTTATAGCCCATGGTGAGGCAAGGTCGGTCTACGTGCACCGTAAATGTGGGGAGTCCCTTTACCTGTTGCCATTAGGAAATTTGGCCTCTCCTTCCACTGTTACATGGATGATATTCAAAATTATTTCCCACTGAAGCAGCAAGACAGGCTTTAATTTTCTACTGAACTATTTGTCTGTTGTTAAAAAACTGGAGGCCATCCATGCTTAAGTGTTAATGAAAACAAGACAGAAGCTTTGGTCTTTAGGTCAGGTGCAACCAAGTCTGACTCTCTTGGGGATTTGTTAGGCTTAACTTGTTTTGTCAAGCCTGCAGCCAAGAATCCACCGACAGTGGATTCAAGATGGATAAGAAGATTAATACTGTGGTTAGACAGTTTCTTCCATCTGAAACAACTGGCAAGGATTGTATAAATAAAATGGATCTTGAAAAAGTCATTCATACATTTATTTGACTACTGCAACTCCTTATACATCAGTGTGGACCAAGCTGCTTTGCTAGGTTACAGATGATTCAAAATGCTGCAGCATGTTTCCTAACAAAGTCTTGTAAGCAAGATTATATAACCCTGATTCTGCAGTCCCTTCATTGATATGTCTGTCAGGTAAAACATCTCATCCACTGCACATTTATTAATGTGATTTCTGTTATCATTTATTATGAAAATGATAGGAGGCATCACACACAGATAATTTGACAGTTTGATTTAAAATGTAACTTGCTGCAAAAGGTGCTACATAAAAATAAATAATTTATTTTGGCATGTTAATTTCAACTCCGTAATGACTAAGTTATAATTGAAATTTTAAATGTTTATACATTCTCAGTTCATATGTGTGCTTTGAGGAACCTTTGCTGGGTTACTGAAGAACACATTCTGAACTGGCACCATGCACTGTGAAACCTGTAACAGCAGGTGACACTGCTACGGCATTTAATGGAATTAAAAACATAAAAAGCCCCTGCTGCATAAATGAGTAAAATATTGACCTAAATGATGATTTTATTTACCAGATGTCTGTTTACATTCTTCCTGGCAAAAAATAACAGGTTTCAGTTTAAAGTTTAAACATGGTATATTTAAAGTAGTTTACCTGAGTATAGATTTATTTATTCTCCACAAAGTGTATACCTTATTCTTGTCTGTCCATCCATCCATCCATCCATCCATTATCTTAACCGCTTATTTCTGCTGAGGGTCACAGGGAAGCCTGGAGCCCATCCCAGGGCACATGGGGCGCAGGGCAGGGGACACCCAGGGCGGGGCGCCAACCCACCACAGTTCTTGTCTGTCAATGTGTAAAATTTTAAATACTTAGTCACAGTGGTATTGGACTCAAATTTTTTAAGACTTTGGTGGGTAATTTTATACCAGTATAGATTCAAAAGAAGGTTAACATTGATTTCTGTAGGAGATTTCTCAGAGAATTATATAATTAATGTAAAGGTAGCAGTGCATTATCCCTGTCACTCTCACTATGGCCTGACCAATGTAATCATGTTCAGTGGCTGCTTTTCCCTCTCTATTCCATTTGTGAGTAACTGTGACACATTTGCCTGACTTGACGTCTGTATTCTGCCCATGGAAGAATACAACATTGCCTAATTTCACACTTTAGCACCAGAACGTTTATTTAGTTCAATCTTCTGTGACACTAACTGAAACTGCAATGGCAGCCAAAAGGAACCATTTAAATGCACATACGTACTATTGTAGTAATTGCCAACTGTTTTTCATTTCAAATCAATGTGATGCACTTCATTTTTATACAGTGCCTTTTACATCACCGTTTCCCCAAAATACTTAACAATCTTAACTACAAGAACATCACTTATGCAAAGTTAAAACCAATCAACGATGGAGGAGAAAAACTGGTTCAGTAACGAGTTGACCTTGGACACACATTGGTTCCTATTCTTGGTTTTGGTTCCTCTCATCTGGTGTTAATTGTAGCTTCTCTTCCAATGTTGAGAAAGGGGTCAGATAAAGGTAAATTGAATAGAATTGGTATACAACATAAAAAACTGAAAACTTAAAACTGAAACCTGTGTACCAAAATTGAAAGATTAACCAGGTACAATACAGCACTATGGTCAAGATGCACAAACACAGTCATGGCTTCTATTATAATAAACATTATATCATTTACGGTTGGTCTTAAAGAAATTGTATCCCATTAGGCTTCATAGACTGAAACTGAGAAAATGGTTAGTATCCAAATGGGACTGAAACATCTTTTTTTAAATTTTTTATAAAAGAATGACTTTTGAAACAGGTCTACATTTGGCAAACATTTGAGGTCCCAAATTTAATTTATTAAACAGTGGCCTAACAACCACCACCTTTAAAGTTATGCAGATTCAACATCTGAGGGCAAGGATGCATTCATCATGTTGACTTAAGGTACCATTAGAACTTCCAATGAATCTTTAAACATTTGGGTTGAAATAAAGTCTAGCAAACAGATGGTACACATTAAGCTTTCTTATGTTATTTTAGGCAGAGGCAACATAGGCTGAAATTCTTGTAACCACATAGTGTCTCGTTTGCTGTATAACTTTCCAAAGAGCTTGCACATATTAGTCAGTCAGTCATTTCTGAACTGCTTAGTCCTGGTGAGGGTCGCGGGAAGCCTGGAGCCCATCCCAGAACACATAGGACACAGGGCAGGGGACACCCAGGGCGGGATGCCAACCCACCACAGGGCGCACCAATCAACCTAACCTGCATGTCTTTGGACTGAGGGAGGAAACTGGAGCACCCCAAGAAAAACCACCAAGCACAGAAAGAACATGCAAACTCCATGCATACAGACCCAAGGCAAGAATTGAATTGAACCCCAGGCCTGGAGGTGCGCAGCAACAGTGCTAACCACCACGCCACTGTGCTGCCTTCCTTGCACATATTAATTAAAACAATATGCAACACTGCATTCAACTAGCATACCCACCTTCTTAAATTAAAATGTAATTATACATGACTTAATTTTTTTCCCCTGTCCACAATTTCCTGTTTAAATACATGCTGAACAGTTTTCTGACTTCTCATTGTTTTGTGAATCTGTTTTGTGGTCCACACCTGCCTACATATTTTTCTACTGAATATCGTGACCAAAATTTTAAACTGTTTATGAAAACTTCTTTTTTAAAATTCATAAAACAGCCAGTGGCAGATCTAGGAAATTTAGCATTTGGTGGCAAGAGGGAGACAGGAAGATTTGCAACACAAAAACATTCTTTCAAATGTGCAGGCATATATGTATGAGGTAGGCCTATATACGATGCAAATACAATCAGTCATTATGAGCATAAGTCCAGCCTTATAGCAACCATCATCTCAGCAATTTATTGTTTGGTTGACATATTTTACAATAATTACCCTAGAAGAATCTGCAGACATACATTTTTGAAATTATTTAGAAATAAAGTATCTGTGGCAGAAGACTTGTCCCAAATCATGGCATTTGAGGAGTACAACTACAGAAATCTGTAACTGTGATGTCAGTTCTTCTTCTTCATTTTCCAAAGATTCAAATAGTCTACAACCCTTTTCAAAAGTGTCTGAAATATGATGTAAAGATCTATTAGTTATCCAGCACGCCTGCTATATATATATATATATATATAAGAAAAAGACGCAGTTATCACCACCATGTGTGGACCACACATATCACCACTATGACTGATTTACCAGTGTAATTAATCAAAATGTTCATCAAACAAGACAGGAATCAGTTGGAGAGATCAAACTGATCTGTTTTGATATCTAGAAAAATATTTACTTAAAGGAAAGAAAAGAATGACATACAGACTATAAAAACCTATGCAACATATTTTTTACTAGGCAAGACAAGGGAGAAAACACCATTAATGCAGCCAATACATGTGTGTGGTTTGTCTCGAAGGCAGTGTGTCATTTAAGAATGTGTAAACAACATAATGTTCAAAATGAAAATGGCACAGGAGGATGTACCATTTTAATATGCTTATATTTTATTTTTTACATTGTTAATCTTGTCTATTTATAATTTTTTTTTGGATCTTGACACCAATAACAGCAGAAGTATAGAAAATAATGTTCAATGACAAGTATTGTAAATATATTCATTCACGTTTCCATAATTTATTATGAAACAAAAACCAAACTTGATAAATTATGTATCCAGTTTTGTTAGGGTAAAATGAAGTTGCTAGAACATGCACATAAAACAGATGAAAACCTAAATAGAATGAAGTAAAAAATGGTGTGTTGATAAAACATGGAAAATAAACATGTAAAATGTAATATTAGGAAGCTTCTACTCACTTGTACCTCCCACAGGCTTGGTGTGTTGAGGAGTGGATGTAGATGAGTGTGCATGTTAATAAAACATTTTCATCTTTGAATTTAGGTCTAACTTCATTCATGTTAACTTTAGCTACAGACCTAGCTGCAAGTCACATATCACAAACAGACAGAGGCAAAATTTATGAGTTAGCATCTTTTTCTTTTGGTGAATGAAACAACAAATAATTGAATAATGTTCAATTTAATAATTGAATTAATTTATTAATTTAAAAAATGTATGTCTGCAGATTTTTCTAGGGTAATTAGCAATAATGTCAATCTCATAGATTGTGTCATGAAATTTATAGTGGTGAAAAAGGAAAGGAACAAACCATTGTTTTCTGGAGGGGTAATGAAACTTATTTATTCATCATTTTCACTTTAATTTATATTTACATTGGGGTGGAAAACAAGGTGGCAGAATTTAACTAGGGTAGCAAATGCCACCCAATGCCAACCCTGTAAATCCACCCCTGCTTAAAGCATACAATGTCTGTATAAATAATAAAGATTGGTTTTTATAAAAATCATAAAACAAAGAGATCTAGGTCAGGCAAGACAACTAGATATCACAAGGAGAGTAGACATGGTAGAAATTACACAAGAACCACACATGGTAGACTAGATACAGAAGAGAAATTATAAACAGAGAGTAGGAGGACTGGACACCAGAGCAGGGAAACCATAAAGAACAGGATGAGTACTGCGGCATTTACTAGATGGCACAAGACCTAGGGATGGAACCAAACCTTAATAAACATGGGGAAAACAGGATTAAAATAGACATGTCAAATCATGCAATTATCCCAAGGCGTGGACCAGGGTGATCCACAGACATGAGCCCCACTGGTTGTCATAGGTTGGACCATGTAAGGGGTCATGAACGTGGAGCCAGTCCAGAGAGGCATCTTCCGTGAATCTGGAAACAAAGATCACAAAGAGTATTTTATGGTGGAGATGGCGAACCAGGCTCAGCTGGTTGGCCTGAGGACACAGGGGACACAAGTGACACCATAGAAAACACTGATAGCTGAGCAGGCAGCTGAGCAAGCATGGGAGGGGTCTGCTGGACTGGTGGCAGGGGAAGGGAGTGCTGAACCACAGAAGTCATGAGAACTGGGGAGCTGGGCTGAGCTGCAGGCAGTGTGAGACATGGGGAGCCTGACTAAGCTGCAAGCAGGGAGTCAGGTAAAAACCCAGGAACTGGGTTCAGGGAACCAGGCTGGAACAAGGACACTGGTCACAGGACACCAAGGTGATGCAGATACAAAGGACTATGGATTGAGAATGGGATACCAGACATGAAGAATCTGGTAAAGTGGACAGTGGAAAAGCGGAAACTGGAGAAGTGGGCACTGCAGAAAAAGAACAAGGTTGGACCAGCATGAGTGAACTGGGAGAAGGAGCATTCTAGGTAGAACTGGTAGAGGGGATTACCAAACACCAAAGGCTACACGGTGTTTGTTGGCTTTGTGTAACCTGAACAGTGGACCTTGGCCACTGAGAAGTAGGAATGTATTTGGTTCCTTTTGGTGTGCTACAGTAGAGCAAACTGGCAAAGCCTGAATAGAGACCTCAGCAATATCCCATAATCATCATCATCATCATTCTGAGCCTCAATGAGCCAGGCAGGTGGATCTGCAAAAGAAAAGGGAAACCTTGCTGGTTCAAAGCTGGTACACCCTAGCCAAACAGTCCCCTCTGGTGTCCGCAATGGGGAATTCGTGGAAAAGTCACGGCTGGTCACAAAAGACCTTTAGGCATGATATTGGTTTACTCCAGGCTTTCTTTCAGGTATTTGACTACTTAGTTGTGTTGCTTGAAATGTGCTGAATAGCAAAGGTGATTTTTTTTCAGCCTTGGTTCTGGATTGATGTGGTGGGTTGGCACCCTGCCCAGGGTGTCCCCTGCTCTGTGCCCTGTGCCTCCTGGGATGCACTCCAGGCTTCCCGCGTCCCTGAATTGGACAGGGTGGTATAGCGAATGGATGAATGGATGCATGGATCTGGCCAGATTTGGGTTAGCATTGAAATGTGAAAACTAATTCAGAGAAAAAGGTATTAAGTATTTCTGGAGCACTATCAAAGGGGACAGGCAGAGCTGGCTTAATCACTCTTCTGTATCTTTTATCTTAGCCAGTTATTTTCTAATGATTTGGCTCAGGAGGCAAAGGAGGCAAGGAAGGTCTTTTCATTTCAATTCAATTCAAATTATTTTGATATAGCACCTTTCACAAGTTGTCTCAAAGTGCTTTACAGAAAGTAATTAACAGAATTAACAGCAGGCGGATGATTGAGGTTAAAGACAAAGATAAAGCCAGACAACAATGGAGGAACCAAAAACTCCACAGTGTGGAGAAAAAAAAATCTCAGGGGGCTTAAGGTTGACTGTTTGCCCAGCCCAACCTGGCCATGCTAACATTACAGAATACACAGCTGGAAATGGAGACTATTTTGTAGGAAGAGCTTTATTACACAGAAGACAAAGTAAAACCGGGACAGACAGGGAACTAAATAAAGGCTGACACAAAGAAAGGTAGAACAGGGCAAGAATCCGCGCGAGAGGTACAAATAACCAAAATAATGGTAAGCACATAGCAGGGAAGGGAATCAGGTTCATAGCTAGGTATGTTTGTCACATACAAAACACTTGTTCTTTGCATTTAAATCATGCAGCACCCAGGTAGCTAATGTTTGAGTGTCTTGGTTAAGGACACACGTGGTGGCTGGGCTGTGATCTGAACTAGGAGACTTCTGTATCCCAGCCTGATGTTCCACCCTTTGAGCCACTAGTAAATATTAACTTACTACACAATGCTAACCACAGAATGAAGTCTAACAATTGGCAAGAGAGAAAAAAGAGACTTTATGTAGTAACAGAATAGAAACTAAACCCAAGTGCAAACACTAATAAAGTTGAAGGGGAAACATGCATAGAACTCGAGGAAACTAGAGAGGATAGGGGTAGCAAAAAGATCTAGAACAGACAAGACAACTAGAAATCACAGGGAGGTTAGACATGGCAAAAATTACACAAGAAGCAGATGGGGCAGGACCAGGGTCATGCCAGTTTTCTCCCATACTGTCTATTTTGGTTATGTTGGTTGTTTAAAAAAAAAATCAAATATATAGAGTTCTTACGAACCGCTCCCGTTTCAAGGAATATTCTGCATACTCAAGTGTGTAATTTAAATACTCTCTGCATAAAGTCCAGAGTCAAGGCTTTACCATGTAATCTATGTTATAACCAAGGTGCTGGCCTCAGGAGTGTGACTTCACAGAGCTGTTTTTCAATACTCGAAACACTCACACTAACTTTGTATGATTCCCCCCATGAGCTCTTCCATAATGTTTTCCTGATGTCTTGTGGTTGTATAATGTATAATTCTCTGTATCACACCTTCTATTATGAAGTTACAATTTATGTCATATGGACATTCTAATGCAGAAAATAGTTATGTTTCTGTACAAATAAAAAAATATATTAGTACTGAAAAGTTTATTAATACTGAATTTAAATTTATAAATAAATGAAATCATCAGAATTCATTAAATCCTCTACTTGCCTCTGAATTAACAGTGCAATGTCTGGGTAATTGCATCATATGATTAACCACTGGATGGTTTTTGGAATGAAAAGAGTACTTCTGAGTACACTGACATGTGTCCTGTGACGGCCCAGAGCCTGTCTTTGTTGGTCTGTGTGTTTTTTGTTTTCCCCTTATATGTAGGTTCTGTGGGCATTTATTGGCACTGTGGGTGTACCTGGCCAGTCCCCGTGGGAGTGCTTAAAAGCCCAGCTGTCCCTAACGTTCGCCTCTTCCCTTCCTGATCCAGACGCCGAAATCCCATGTCGTGTGGCGTGGTGTTTCTCTTCGTTTATTGTTCATGGTCACTCACTTAGCGCACTCCGTTTTGTTTTGTATCGTTAATGGTTTTTTGTTTTTAATAAAATCACTTTGTTTATTTCTGACCGTGTATTCCCAGGTTTGTTTCCGTCATGGTTTCGGGCCAGTTGAGTCAAGTAAGGACCCGGTCATGACAAGTGGGGGCTCATCCGTGGTAAGTGGCACTGCCGTGGTTACTCAAAAAAATTGTGCACATTTATATTTCAGGCTGCCACTCTAAACATTACACGGTGTTACTTCCTTTTTTACATTTTAATTTTTTTCCATGTGTTCCGATATGTGCATATTTTTAAATGTGTGTACTTTGCATTATATGCATTAAAGTCCTCTGAAAAGTGTGACTGAAATGTTTGTAATGAATCCTCAGACAGTGAAAGGATTTAATTGCAGAGTACATTTTACTGGGAAACAAATCCAAAACACAATCCACCAGCATAGTCATGCTGCAGATGATGGATCCAAAACTTTGGAATATATCAGGTAAAGACAAAGGCAGGGAGTGAAAAAACTGGGAAAACACTGGCAAAGTAAATAAACACAAACATGACAATAGGGCAAAATCAGGAACTGAAAAGACAACAATCAGAACTTTGCAATACGTCGCTATTGAACAGAGGTGAAACAGGTGCATTCAATGTTCAGATGATTTTGACCAGGAGCGCTGTCACTGTAATGTAGTAGGAAATAGTATTTGGTGCAGACAGGACAATGTGACAATCACACAACATGTTTATGAAATGAATGAAAGTTTAAAGACAGTTTGACTACAGAAAAAGATGCTTCAGTAAGTATATCACAGCACAGTCATACTTCACACACATAACTGCGTAATGACTCACATAACTGTGTAATGACTGACATAACTGCGTAAACAGGAGAGTAGTTTTTTGTTTTTGTCTGGTTAAACATCTTCTGATACAGCAATTATTCTGTGTTCACATCTAAACAAATTGCAGGGCTCGTTCGGGGCTAAA
The DNA here is from genome assembly GCA_025773905.1 of Chitala chitala. Lineage (NCBI taxonomy): Eukaryota > Metazoa > Chordata > Actinopteri > Osteoglossiformes > Notopteridae > Chitala > Chitala chitala. The sequence continues at coordinate 881 of JABJVR010007603.1, read as the reverse complement.
AATGCAGTAATGCCCTAGTCTTGCCCTAGTCGTGTCCGCACTCAGGAAGGGCTGCTCAGAAGAAGCCATTGCTTAACTTATAAATAAATAGATCTGTAGAAGTTTTGCATATGATCACACTGTTACTTGCATGTAATGGAACAGATCTGCATTGTTTATGACTGCATAATTTGCAGATATGACCCAAAGCAACTTTTGCTTCTGAGGGTCTGTGTGTACTTTCTCAGGTAAAAGCGTCTTCATCTCTTCATTGTGCCAGTTGTAGAGTTACTTGTTCAACAATAAGTCTGGTGGAAGTTTAAATTAGCTACAAACAGTGTAAGACCACTGGCAATTAAATTACTGAACAGCACTATGTAATGTTCTGGAAGAACTGAGGCACAGAAGCGAGGGTTGAGTCTAATGTGTGAAGGAGTTTAATACAATGAACAGGATACAGGTACATAGACTCCAAGGAACTAGGTAAGTAACAGTGGAATTCTTACTATTACAAGCGCAAAGGAACAATAGAGAACTCACAGAGATCTACAACTGGCAAAGGACTAAACAGGGAGGGTGTAAATAGAGAGGAATAGGTGATGGGACACAGGTGATTGTGATAATAGAATTAGTCAAGAAACTAATTCTTGGGAAAATAATTTGAATGTGGGGGGAGAAAAAGAAGGAATAGCAGCACCTAGTGGCCAAGGTGGCCTAGTACAGGTGCTGGCAGTGACACACTATGAGTGGCCACTTTACTCGACATGAACAGTATTGTGAGACAGAGTTTACATTATTATTTGCATTTAGATGATAGGTTTATGAAATTATATATATATATATATATATATACACACACACACACACACACACACACACACACACACACACACACACACACA
>JABJVR010007602.1:0-11359 GCA_025773905.1 Chitala chitala | reverse complement strand
CACACACACACACACACACACACACACACACACACACACACACACACACACACACACACACACACAGAGAGAGTAGCTGGGTTTTGTTATTGTAATTCAAAACCTTAATAATTTATTGTAGAAACGTGTTGGCCTGCTAATTAACAGATTCTCATACCCTATTGTTTTATGAACAGTCACTGGTTCATTCACTCATTCATTCATTCATGTGGCCTTAAAGGTTGTTTACATTTACTAAAAATGATGTGAGCCACACAATTATACAGACTGCAGCCTTACAAGCTGTTACAGATATAATTAACTGATGTTAACTAAAAACCCTAACTTTGCAGCTTTTTGAAGTAACAGATCTGTGCATAGAACAAACAATCAGTTTAGAGTTATCGATATACTGTGGGTGATGTCAACATCATCACATGCGAGATGTTCTCCTTGTTGATCATTTAGTTAATCTGGCTTAAAAAGTATATGTGGAAACTAAACATTCACATAATAAATATTTAATTTATATTTACATTTATATTATGTTTTTAAGATACCTTTATAACTGTAGGATGAAAGCGTGTGTTCAAAACCACACATGCTCCACATATGGAGCTGAAAATAATTAGGACATACTTAGTATTGATGTAATTTTGCCAAACAAAGTGTCCACTTTCCCCTAGAAATTTCACTGGCAAATTAATTATACCCTTGTACAATGAATTAGACATATGTGTAATAAACGTGCACATGGGAGCACATGATTGTCTCCTAATGGACTGGCTTTGTGTCTTGGGCGTGACCCGATGCCCGTTAGAGGTCTTGTCAGCCACAGACCTAATGGGATAAATAATTGCTGAAAATGGATGGAGAGCAAATGAGTTCAAAGAAGGTTCCCATGCATCATTTTGAAATTCAGATCAATAAATTTCCAGACAAGGACCATTACATTTCTAGTGGTTATAATATTTTAATTGTATTACTTGATACTGTATATATTCATCAGCTAATACATGTATGTGTATGTAAATTAAAGGGAGATAGTAGCTGTGTATGCTAGGTGTGGTGTGGTGGTTCAATGGGCTTTGTACCTCCAAGGTCAGGGGTTGAAATCCCAGTTGGTGCTTCTACACAAACCAGTACATATCCTGTGTCCCAAGACTGGGTATAATAGCAGGGTTGTGTCAGGAAGGGCATCTGGTGTAAAATGCTGTGCCACCTTGATGTGTGTGTAGATGTTAACTGATGTGTGTGTAGATGTTAACTGATGTGTGTGTAGATGTTAACTGATGTGTGTGTAGATGTTGATCTGCTGTGGTAACTGCGTCATGGGGAGCAGCTGAAGTTTGACTGACAGTTTGTGTTTATGCTCCTTTTTGTGTATGTAGAAAAGTCTCACATTCAGTGAGGCAAGGAAGGTCTAAGCACAGAGATGTCTATGAAACCAGCACAACAAAGAGCAAAAGAGGGAGTCTTGACATGCAACCAGTGGCAAAAGGACAAAAAGGGCGAACTACATTAGAGTATGTGAAATACTATCAAGAAACACGATCCAGAAACTCATACAAAGTGAAAAGCTCGACTCGTACAAAGTGAAAAGACCTAAAGTGCCACAACAGCCTTCGGCAACAGGCGAAGACTCAAAGACAACACCCAACCCATACAACACCACACAGGAACACCTGGTGCAAACACTTAGGCAAAGAGAAACCGTAACGAGGGTATGAGACAAGACAACAAGGGACCGCATACACACGAAGCACATCCCAGCTATATTTATGACCCAAAATGTTCATGCTGCAGTTTATCTTAGGAGCTTGTTGGATCTATTTTTGTTAAAATTAGAAAACTGTATAATTTTGGAGAAACAAGGTGGTATTTCAAATTCAAGAAATGAAAACAGCTCAAAGGTGGTCAAAAATGATGTAGATGTGAGGTCAAAGTAACAACAAACGTTTGAGATGGAAAATATGAATATCATGCCTGCTTTGGCTGAAGGTCTCCGGTTGGCAGCTAATCCAAGGCACTCTGCTGTGGAAATAATGTTCCCTGGCTGCACTTTGCCAAATTGCGAACAGACACCAGCTTTAAAAAGCATGAAAATCAGTGGGCTGACAGTGACCCAGGCCATGAATTTTGGTCATTTAGTTTATAGTTTGAGAAAAGTGAACAGGTTGCTCTTATGAGCTAAGCAATAATTTCACTGTTGGAGATTTAATGTATTAGGATTTCTCAGCAGCCTGGGTCTTTTTCTCATTTAATGCATTCTTTACACATTCATTTTTAATACTTCTGGATTTCATATTTTTTTCACCGTTGAAAGTATGTAATTTCTTGTAATATGCACTGAGCCATTCATAAAAGGCTAAACTGGCATTTGACTTTGCCTTGAAATTTTGATCATTCTCAAAAATCAAGTTTGACTGGCTAAACACAAACAAGTCATTATAAAGACACATACGCCGTAAAATGCACGAAAAGAAAACTTAAAGAATCTTTAATATATTTTTTCTAAGCATCATAATTGATGTTAAATGTGACTGGTTGTCCACATGAGTAGCACCTTAGCTATTGCCGTTACACTGTACAAGTGACTAAAGCACCACACATGGGTCTCCTAATGGCTAGTTCAGTGGTTTGTTATCTGTCACCCTTCATACGGTTTAACTTTATCTATGCTTAAGTGTTTGGCTACCACAGAGCCAGTTTGTTACAGAAATCACAGTGCATTAACGATGTTACTTTAATAACCTAGTTAGTTACATTCATTACAGAGTAGGCCAGGCTGCAGATGAGTCATTCATTGTAAATATGTTGTTGTATATAATATCATATTTTGTATTTTATCCCATGCACTGAACAGTATATTCAGAGATTTACAGTTTCATTATCATTCTCATTAATAGGTGTGTGTGTGAGGGTTCCCCCAAAAACATTATTGGGAGGATGCAGCTGCATTAGCATGTTTGCATGTGATCTTATGTGTGTTGGTACACATACAGGGACTACGTTGTATAGAATGAGTGAGTGGTTTTCACCACTCTCTTGCTTATGTAGTCTCACGTGTGATTGTTGCAAATCAAAAATAGAGGGATTTGGATTTTTCATGGACCCCCCCCCCCCCATGAAAACCCATTGTAATACTGCTAATTTTTTTTTTTGCCTTGACCCTGGATGCTGTGTAGGTAACATTAAAAGAGACTAAATGCAATAGCAAAATTACCTTGATTTATCACGTGTATGTGGTGATGTAGGATGAATGGTAAGTTGAAAACAGTGGCTGTGTGTGATATTTGTTGCTTTAACACTTGGCAGAAAGGGTTCCTCCTTCCAATACAGCCTTATATATAGCATGGCTAGAATTGATTTTGTTCTAAGTTATACATTCGTATTTTGCATCTATTATATGGTGGATTTTTATTTATTTATTTTTATTGTTTTTGCATCCCAAGGACACGAGTCACCACTGTATTGATATATTGTAATGTGTTATGCTGGGAAATATTTTCAAAAATACTTTATGGGTTTTTAAATATGCTGCTTCAAATCATCCCCATTCCTGCATCACATTTCCCACCTGTATCTGAGTTCCAGAATCTTCTTTTTACTGTGCAGAGTGCTTTCATGTCTCGGGTGTTAAATAACCACAAGCCATGTGTCCGTCAGTGTGGAAGAACAGAAAGGCAATGCCATGCCAGGCATTTCCAGCAAGGATTCATGGGTGGTCCTTGTCACCGCTGTGCTTCTCCTCGCTCTGACTGAACCTCTGTTTCTGCACAAGATTCCTCGCATTCTCCCTGCATTTCAACTGTTCAGTTGCACCGTGCTCTCAAGGCTGGCCCCAGCACCCGTGCAACACATCCCTACAACTCTGTTAATCACTGCATACAAGTGTCTTTAATTCTCACTGCCAACATCAAGCACCATATCTTGTCCCGCGATCTTTTGGAGACTAGGCCGTTTGTTCTAGTAAAGATGTCCAGGCATCCACCGCTGTGGAAAACCTTCAAAAGTGTGCACCTGTTAGGGCAGAACAGCTGAGAACTGGGTCCACTCTGGATCCCTGCCTTGACCACTGACAGACAAGGTCTGAGCATTCCATGTCTCCACTTGGCTCCTTTCAACTAACGTTGTTGTTGTTCTAAGTTGTAAATTTGGACCTTAAATTTCCAAAATCGTGTTATTTTGCATGTAATGTATGGTGGAATTTCAGCATAAATTTCTAAAAGCTTTCCTACATGTGCTGGGTTGTTAATTTACTAAAAATTTAAGTCATTTTAAAAGTTTTAGCTTGACACATTTTTTTATACTTTAAGTATACAATGGTGAGCTTCTCTTACCTTCAGTAATATTTCATTACAGTATTCTGAAGAACACCATAAGATCTGTTTTATAAGCAAAATTTAAAAAAAGGGATAGTGCTAAAAATATATTCTAGGAAGAAAATATGCTCTATGCAAATTAAACGTAATTAAACTTGAATATAATTATTCTGTAATTACTGTATCTACTTAAAATATTTTTGTGCATATGGTATGGTAAGCTGTCACAGTTGTAAACCACTTGTGTATGAGGTGTCACTATATATTCAGTACACATGTCCAGAGCAGACCTCCCACAGCCAGGAAATTTTTCTACTTGTTAAGTTCGCATTCCTAGCATCATGGATGTTTTGGTCTTGCATTCCGACTATAACAGTGTAGCCACTACACTGCGATCACCGCTGGCTCCGTATCATCGTTTTCTTACAGTTTAATGGAGAGAATGCTAAATAAATAAATATTTAAAATAGTAATAATAATAATAACATACAAAATATACAAAATTACAAAATTCTCATTCTGAGTACTCTTACATTTATGGAATTGTTTTTTAGTTTTCACCATGAAAATGAGGAAAATTACTTGTATCAAGGGAAATAAAAAAGTATAAAATCAGAAGTCGGTGTTTCGTAAAAGAAACACACATACAAAAAGGATGTGTGGTGTGCTGTATTTAGGTTCCAAAAAAGCATATTTCCAGTTTTAACTGTAAACACAAATCCAAAAAACTAGCTGTAAAACAATAATTATTTTTCAATAATTTCAATGTGTCAATGTTTAATTGGTGCAATGTGTGATATTGCATTATTATTATTATTATTATTATTGCAATTTTTTCTAATCTGTAAAAATGACTCAGGTTTTGCAGTTCTTAATTAACTAGTCACTGTGCAGACCACACAAAGCACAACAACAGACAAAATTATTAAAATGAGAAAAATGGCTGCAAATCAATTTCTCCCAAGACTAAATGCATCGGCATTCATGCATGACACTGTAGCACTGCAGCTACATCGGGACTGTGATTATGGTCTGTAATGAAAGATTGGTACACATGTACGGTGCTCTCCTTCTTTCAGCATTGTCAAATAATCAAAACACACACACACACACACACACATAATTGTAAGTTCAGAATGCTATAGGAATACAAATGTATTGAAATAACATGTTGAAAATTTTATGCACTTTTATCACTTAATTTTTTAAGGATATCAAAATAACTGGTGATTCTTATGTCTTTAGCATGAAAACCAGGCTGGACACGTTCTGTCTCAAACACAGACATGATGACAAAACGTCTATAAATCGGAGGTTTTCACCAGTTATTTTTTGAGTATCACCCGGTTTGCGGTTGGCACGTCTGAATCAGACGTGTACAGTTTTGCCAAGCTTGAACGCAATTACAGCGTGATGAATGTTTTATGACTGTTTCAAAGATGGCAGAAAAGAAAACACACAATAGCATGCAGATAAGGTTCCCGACGATCCGACAGACAGAATGCTAATGGATGTTTATCAAGGGGGAAAGCCTTGGCAAATGTTAGCTGAAGTGAAATAGGCTGTGAATGGAGGAGAAAATGAGAACCTGAGTGAAACTGTGGGTATTTTTTAATGTCCATTGGGGGACTGGAAGCCCAGGTAATCTGTTGTGTTACAACTCAGTGCTTGTTCCACCCATCCAGAAGAGAGCTAATGAGAGCCCATCAATCACAATAGCGCATCGATTCCACGGGCGTCTTCCCACTCTCTTCTACTGTAGCGGTTTCTAAAGGGTAGAAAAAACAACCCTCTGAGTCTTATTACACTTTCTTTCTTTGGGTGTTGCAGGTTCAGGGAGGATGAGCAAAATAAAAGCCAGCATCAGTATATGAAAAACAATGAACAGCTTAACGATTAAGATACTGCTGAATAGCTGACAGGCCAATTCTCTGTACAGGTCGTCGTGTAGTAGCCTTCAAGTTAGCCTGACACAAAGCCAAATGTTTTGTGAAGTGCCAGCTATACAAGTCATTTTGGGTAAGCCATTGGCTATACTCTGCAGGTGAATAAGTATGTGGAGATGTAGCAGAATTGGAAACGCTGAGTTGAAATGGTGAAGCACTGTGAGTTTAAGAAAATCTGTATGAAGTGTAGAAAATGTTTAAAACTACAGCTGTACCTTAGTGGAACTGGTTTTAGTCATCAGAGAAAGGACCCAGCATTTGCATGTTATGTCAGAGGCTTCAGCATAAACAAACAAGCAATTAAAGAAAGAAACCAGCATAGCTTCTTCAGCAATCCAAATTAAACTGTCACCTTTATAAAGTGCTCTAGATAGGAGGTAATCAGAGACATTTTCCTTGATGGTCAATGCAGGTGAGTTGGTTATAGTCAGGACTGAGAAATGAACATTCTCACTATCTCAGTTGTCTTGGTTGAAGAACATTGTTTGGTTTCTGTAAAATAAATTCTGGGCTAATTAAATTGAATATGAAAGACAGGATTACAGTGTGAATGTAAATTTGAAGAATCATTGAACATTATTTTAACTCTTTACATTTGTAGTAGAGCTCATCTGATAGTAAGTGTACAACGATGATGACAACGATGATGGTGAAGATGATGACGACGATGATGCCCTTATCTGGCTCTACATTCACTCACAGTTACTTGTGTAAGTTAGTGTAGTGCCATAAAAACTTAGTCAATATGACCAAGTGACAGTAACATTCAACCAAAAATTTTGTATGGCAAGAGTGAGCGTAGATCTGAAAGTGATTTACATGTTGTACATGTGAAAATTCACTAACTGTCCACTAAAAGCTCAAATAAAATGTAAAAAGTTTGAGAACACTAGAGCTGAGTAAAGAGACGTCGCCCTGTCCTCACCCGACGAGAAGCCTTAACGCATTAATAAAGCAATCCGGTTTAATAACACACCCAAAACACACTCATATCCGCAATACTGGTAAAAAGAGGCTTAATCCCACATGAAACTAAAAATACTCTGAGAATGCCACGGTAATTGGAAAAGTACAAGTACACTCGACGTCTTTGAATTGTGAAAAGAAACAAAGGCAATGACATAACATGATTTTGAACAAATATATATTTAATCAAATAACGCATCTTTTAGTTTAACTCCAGAGGAAAGACAAAGGTGGACATTTTTCAAATGTATCTTTAAAAAATACCGTGTATCTGTGTATGTATGTGTATACATGAGTTAATCTCGTTTCTATGCTTGTGGAGCAATGGACAATTTGACATTATAATGGAACCACCAGAAGGTGGCATAAAATCACTGAGTTACCGAAGAGAAATGGTAAGCACATAAAATCACAACGTGTGTTAGGAACTGACAATGCAGTGGTAAAATGTCAACATTTTTATGTTACAAAACATCCCGTAACTGAATATGTTTCAGCTCACATACAATGCGATACAAAATGGTTTACATTAGAACTGAAAACAGGACAGCTATATTTGTGTGTAGAGGACAGACAGAATTCATGCTGGCAAACATACTGAGGTAACTGTGTAGAAATCTGTTCAAAATAAAGTCTTCCTTCCACATGCATTTGCGTTTGAAAATCAGCAGTTAATGTATTGTCTTCATATTACAAAATGTTTCACAGAACTGACAGCACACTGCCGCAATGCATGTGCAGTTTAAACTGAACATGAGATAGGACAAACAACAGTTCACAATTCAGAATAACATGTGCTTGAAAATAATTGCTTTTGTACATAATGTGTATTTTTATAGTATCCATAATTCTGTTTTCAGTGCTGCTGTTTTGTCCTGCAAACAATCATGTACAATGATCTCAACGTACAATAATCTTGTGTACATGTAATATGTCCTGAAAACATGTGGCATGCAGGATTCGTGGACGTATACTGGGCCTTACACTAGAAACCTGTGGTGGGGACAGGTTTTACAGTGTATTTCATATCATGTAAGAACAATGACATGGATGAAGTGTGTGTACTTTATCAAGATCATAATCTTTGTGAATGGGACACAGAAGAGGTTAAGTAAGTGCACCATTGGAGCTCTGTCAGACATTGTCTTTGTTATGTTTCTCTTTTGTACTGTTTTCAGTGGAGGGGACATACCTGCCAATCACGACCTCCAACATGCAGTAAATCAGTGTGTCCTTACCACAACAACACCATGACAAAGTGGTATCTGAGCTTTGCTCTTAAGCAGCCCTTAATAGGATTTACTTGGGTCTTTAGAGAACCAATAGCAACATCTGGGTTCTGCAGAATTTACTAGTTTGTCAAATTAATTGTGGCATGCCTTGTGTGCAAAAACACAAAATACAATGTATAGACAGAATGCATAGACTGGCTAACATGAAAGGTCAAGGATTAAAGGATCAGAGGAAAAGGATCTGCATGGCATCTGGTGGAATTTTTTAACTACTTATGTTTTAATTTAACATGATGAAGAATTTCATTTGTGGTCGTAACATTACATTGCACACTATTTTAGTGAAAATTAAGGTGTGGTCACAATACACATAAATGAATGGATAATATCTCACAGTATTCAAAATAGCTTTAAGTAAAATAACTGACTTAAGACATGTTTTGTTGTACTTTAATAAATGTCAAAGACCCTTAACACTGCTTCCTTCTCTTTGAGAATCTTATTGGTTCCACAGCAACAAGTCAACAATGCTTAGGGAGACGTCATCAATAGCATGTCCATTTCAATGTCCGGCAAGAGGAAATGAGAAGCCTTTGATCCTTATAGTACGGCAACGTCCCGAAAGGATTTAACCGAGCCTTTGTTTCCCTGTAGCGCAGTCAGATGTGCCTTTTGCAATAAAAGTTAACCTTAACTGCAGCTAAGAACGCTGTGTAAACATATAGTGATCATCGGCTCACAACGTGTCTCAAGCGGTAGGTTTAGCACCGGACCGTCTTTGGTGCTCCACGCAACAGCTCGCCATGACGCTGCCGTTCTGTCGGTGAAGAATGGCACATCAAAGTGAGGGCTTTCCGTTTGGTGAATAATGCATCCCGTCACGCTCAAAGGTGTGTGTAGTGTGCTCAGTTTATCCCCCTGAATCCCATCTGACACCTGTGCAGAACAACCAGTAATCTGTAACTAGGCACGAAAAACATGCCCGTCGATAAAATGAATGCAGATCTTTTTTTTAACGCAAATTATTAGCAGGCATTAATCGCATTTTATGGATGTGAAAATTGAATACACGTATGTCACATAATACATGTATATCATGTAGCAATTATACATCTGTAGCTACATATACTTGAGGCAGAAACAAAAAGTGCAAAAGACTGATACAATGTAAATATAAACATTGAATTAAGAGAAACAAAGGATGTTTTCTACTGCATTCAAATTAAATGTGGTATTATTTTACTCTAACTTGTACTTTCCGGTAATCATAAAATATTTATCGTGAAGGTATTGTAAAGCTTTTGTTTTGCATATAAAAATTGAAATTACATTATAGTTAGAATGACATTAAATGGTGACACCCTAAACTGAAAATTAGTGGGGGGGGGGGGGGGGTGATAGGTTTTACATATGTAGTGTCTTGGATACTGGTTTGTTTTTCAGTTGTGTTTGGCTTTTGCATGTAGTCAATCTTAACCCTCGAAAAGGCAGAATGTGAACTGGATAATTGGGCAATAAAACAGACAAACATAGAACAAAAATACTGTGGAGCCCTTGTTCTGCACCTTGTTTGGTAAGAAGCCAGGTAACTGTAGAATAAATGTATTTAGAACCATTGCCTGAATTTCCATTAACTACCTCAATGGTGGGCATTGTATCATATAGCACAAACTTATTGTAAATTCCAGAAATGACTAAATCATGCAGGGCCATGAAAGCAGGCACTTCTCTGAATGCAAATGTCATCAAGTATTCTCTCGTTAACACAGTTCATTGCGACGTTCATTAATTAATGAAGGTGGTTAAAACGGGAAAGAAAGCAGAAGCTTTATAAGCTATGAAAAGAAGATGCTAATGTGGTACGACAGGGGGGTTCTGAATGTACAGAGACAGAATTCTGAATGTACCTTTCCTCCTTGGTTCTGTCATGTGTATATATACATACACACACGCACGCACACACAACACATATGTATATATATGCGTGTACGTGTGTGTGAAAATGCATACACCTTCTAAATAAATAATTAACTGATTCAATTAAATAGGGCACATTCAGTAATTGTTCCCTAAATCATATGGAAATTCCATTGTGAATTGATATATTATATGCGTGTTTTCATTTAAGACTAAAATTATTCTTAATAAAATTTGTTGAAGCAAATTAATGTTTATTAATTAATATGATTTGGACTGGGTTTGTAAAAGCATCATTGGAATAATAATAATAATATAATAATTGATTTTTAACTTTTCATATCTGTTTATGACATTGTGTACTGAAGAAAGTTAAATTTGCTCCAGGATTCTGGAAGCTGCTAACTAAAGGCAACAGACGTACTGGCTCATCTTCAAAGTTACAGTAGCAATACATACCTGTCTACTAATATAACATTTTATTTGCTTAAGTGACTGAAATTCAGCAGAAATATAGAGGCCTCCTGGATTAGCATAACACAAATCTGTCTTTTTCTACTTAAACATAACGTAAAATATATCTTATCACATTTTGAAAGGCTTTTTAAATGCTCCAAATTGCCATGGAAAGGCTGGTGATGACACTGATTAAATAAAATTAGAAATATAAAACTATAATAGTTATGGAAGACTCAGATTTCTCCCTCTTCTTTAGATTGCATTACGCAATGCTTGCCCTTTGGGTCTGACTTCCTGAATGTCGCAAAACACTTATCAGTGGAAAAGGTCAGCTATCTTTAGCAAAGATTTCACCCAAAACATTTCCACTCTAATTAAGCTCTTAGCTTCCTCCCAATGGATCATTACTGTTTATCAGATTTCTAAAAACTTTTAAGAAAGGCCACTACCTTACAGTTTATGTAAATATAGATATATAAAGACTATAGCATTAATAAGTAGAAATCAAGTTATTTATAATAGAAAAATCAGATAA